>JAKKPZ010000290.1:0-64578 GCA_022814885.1 Ditylenchus destructor
AAAATATTTTTCATATTTACGTAGCAGTTCGTATCTATATACGTTTCCGCTCAAACCAACCAGTGGTTCGATGTAATCTATATTTGACGAAAGTATGTCTGTGAGCAAACTCTGTTGATAACCTTTACATCAAGCTGGAGTTATGTTAGTGATAATTTTAAGAGTTTTCAATAATTTTATCATAAGATGTTCGACATAAATGAATTTTACCCTAATTTTGAGTGTTCATAAAAATTACTACAAAAATCCAATGCGCAGATAATTCTTCAGTATGTTCTAAAATATGTTATCTTACATTTTATTGCTTTTTGTTTTTATATTTTAGTTTTATTGTTACTTGGTTAAAACTTTATTTTTTACAAACGCTTTGCCATTAAAAAAAGTGCCGTTATTTAATTCGCCATTTTATACTTTGATCAAATGAGTGCTTTCAAACCGAAATTCTTTGGGCCATGTGAAATTTTTCACGACACAATCTATCTTTCCATGTTTCTCTATGCTCTCTTATGAAGTTAGGGCCGGCAATAGACAACCGAGAATTACTCGCTTTGCAATACACTTGTTTTCACATTTAATGAGGCACAGCATAATTCCCATTTATAATACAGTTTGTCCATTTTGCAATACAGCGTCTTATGATTCCTTCATAAAGCTTTTAAGTTATCCTATCCTTATAGTAAGTTAAAGCTGTGAGATGTCCGATGGGATATTCTTAGGGGTGCTTAATCTACAAAGTTGGCTAATTGGGGTAATTTTTAGCGGGGAATCCGAATTTGAGGTCAAAATTTATCTAAAATGTAGACAAAAAAATGTAGGAAATTCAGACTCATTTAGCTAAAACGTATCATATTTTTTGCCTGTCTGTCCAAAATTTTGGGCAAGTGCATTCTTGCTAGTGCTTATTTAGTCCATTGTGCAATACAGCCCTCATATGATTACTCTATAAAGCTTTTAAGTTATCCTATCCTATTACTAGTATTTGGCAGCTGTTGAGGTGTCCGCCGACACTTTTTGGGAACTCCATTCTTAGGGGTGCTTATTTCTGTCTGGTCGTACAACCCAGCCCTAACCACTTTTAACCTGGAGCGGCTGAAGTCCTCGATTGTCATACAATTAACTCTGGAAAAATACTGCCCAAAATTCGAATGCCGTAGGCACTCCCCATGGCTAGTTAATGTTATCATTGCGAATGTTATCATGGCGAATCCTGCTAGTAGTTAAAGCGATCAGTCTTTTGTTGGTTTGCAATAAGTAAAATTTTTGGCAAACGATATATGTGTCGATTTTTTTCCTCACCCTTTATTTGGAAAGAAGTACTGACTAAGTGTTAATGTCAGCCAATGCAGTTTTTAACTTCAGAAAGAAATCAAACAAAGTTTGCAATTTTGTGGTCATTTTCTTGAACGTTTTATTTTAAATATAATTACACAATAACTACTTATATATTTTTGTTCTTATCTATTTTTGATATTTTTATGAATTTTATATGAATAGCCTGTAACAAGGGAGGTACAGGGGGTGCGTACCCCCAAATGGGAAAATTTTTTAAAATGAGTGTAAATCAGTGCAAATTTGGGCAAAAATTTGGTCCGGTACCCCCGAAACCCAAAAAACGGTGTCCCAAAAATCCGGTACCCCCTCCAAAATTTTTTTAAATTTCCACTGAAACGTACTCCCCAAAAAATCCTGCCTACTTTAAATTGGTTCTTTCTATTTTATATTATCGTATTAAAGTATCTTTTCTATTTTATCATGCCTTTTTACACATATTCGGGCGCCTTGCATACAACTGTTCAAAATGTTTCAAAATATCGCTTTTGGAGAAATGACGACATTTAGCTACAAAATTAGCTGTAACCATGCGTTGTAAACGTTTTGCCATTTTCGACATGTTCAATTTCCAGCTCGAAATTAAAAGGAATGCTAGTATTTAAATGATTTAATAATTTTTCTTAAATAGAGAAAAGCTAATTTCTATAAAGCGAAATACTATTCTTTAAATATAAAGAGCCCGACGCAAAGTTTTGGCGAATTGCAAAAGAAATGCTACTACAAAGTAATATTTAAATCTTCTAAAAGAAACAAAGGGAAATAAAACTTGCACACCAGATAACCAAAAACTGACAATTTTTATTGAACATTGTTGAAATTACAAAAATATATAGTGAACACTACAGTCAGTACGCTCTGTCAACAAGCTAGATATTCACTCACTTTGGTTCTTGGTTCGGTTCCATTATTTTTTGATTCCTGCCCATTTCTCAATTTTTGCATCGTATTTTTGCTTCCATGTCATTGCTTCCATGTCATCTGAAGGTACAACGTACTTCTCCAACTTTTCGATCACTTTATACGCTGTTAGTGTGATAATCATAGGAACAGCCGGTATAATCAGAAACCATAATCTAAATCCAACCACAACAATCGGGATATTCAGAAGACAGCAGCTGAGGAATAGTAGATGGACGGGAAGACCCAACGTTAGTGACAGAGTTCTCTTTATATTAAGCTAAGGTAATCATAGTTAGAGACCTAGGCGTACTTATCAAAAACGACCTTACTTTTAGTCATCACATAGCCGAGATTACCAAAAAAGCCTCTAAAAGAGCAAATCAATTACTCTACATACTTAGAACGAAAAACTTAAACATTTTTATTAAAGCATACAAAACATATGTTCTACCTTTACTTGAATTTTCATCGGAAGTCTGGTCGCCTGTATCACAGAAAGATATTACTCTACTAGAACGGGTCCAAAAAAAGCTTTACCAAAAGAGCTCTGTTTAAATGTGGTCTTGGATATCAAAATTATGACACCAGATTAAAGACTTGTAGTTTGATTTCTCTTAGTGAACGGCGTACTGAACTTGACCTTAAAATGGTCTCCAAAATACTTAGTAACCAATCATCTCTTAACCCAAAGAATTATTTTAGTTTTGCCAAAAGTAGTAGACTTAGAAACATTCTTATTTTACCAAAATGTTCAGGAATTAGCAGGAATAATTTCTTCTATCGGACAATATCCAATTGGAATTCATTTACTAAATCCAAAAATAGTTAATTAGATCCAAAAAGATATATATATATATTTTTTTCATTAATGTGTAAGCAAATAAAAGGATTGATCTCTTACAGAAACATTTTTCAAAATCTAGTCCTACGGAACGTTTGTGGTTTATTGTTGTATGCACGTGTATTCATGTTTGACTTTGACGTAGTAATGTGAATTTACATTGACTTGTTGTATTTATTTGTCACCTGTTAGTGATTGTATATCCTTGGTTGTCAATAAAACATTATTATAAAAAGCTTCCAGTTCGTAGCATGTTTGGGTCTTGAGGCTTTTAGCCTTTTAAAATTATTCTCAACCTCGTCAATCTTGCTACTCATTATTTGAGTGGCTGCCTCAAGACCATTCGGGCACACTTCCCCTACCGATAATTTTCCTTCAACCTGAATTTGTGCTTCCATTTTATTTATGATGTCCATAAGTGAACCAAGAAAGATTTTTGTAGCATCACTTATTTCTTTCGCAGCAGCTTTCTTCTGTTCGCCTTCGGGAAGAGCTTTGAACCATTCAGCAGCTCTATAAAAATGTTCTTGGTAGTCATCTGAACGCTTGCTTGCAACTACAGTAGTTTGTTTCCCGGGTTCAAGCTCGGAAAGAAGGGGATCGCATCGCTTTAAAAGTTTCTCGACTTTATTCACTTGCTGGAGAAACGTTTTTTCTAAATCTGTTTCACTTTTTGTTCCTGAAATTTCATTAGATTTTATTTTTTACTTTGAGAAATTCCATAAACTGTTTAGGAAAAATTTCGGTGAAAGAAATAAATTTGATATTGGACTTTAAACTTAACACTATTAGACACAATGAGGTGGGAAATCAAGTGTGATAACCAAAAATATTTAACTGTTATCCATGCAAAATTGTGCCAAACTGTAAAATAATAAGAATTATTAACTATATGACAAAATTGGTAATTATTCTGTTATCTTTGCCATTTTGCCAAAATAATCCTGGTTTCGAGTGGAAAAATTCTCATAGGAACGAATTCTTGGTAACATAAACCAAGGTGAATCCATGTAGAAGTACAAAGACATAGGTAAATTGTCTACTCTGTCCCATATCATATGACGTGCGCTATATGGCTCTAAGCGTATTTGCTCGGGTGTATAAAAAGTATACACCTTGTAGATTCATTTACAATCATATAGAGTTGGTAGAGGATTTACATGGTTTATATTAGCTGCAACTGAGTGTGAAAAACCACTTACCTGTCACATAAACGAATAAGATGACTACTACTACGAAAAATGTTTCCATAATTTCAGCAAAATTAAATATTCAGTAAAATTGAGTAAATCGCAATCTAAAACGAGCGCTATCCATTTAGCCGGCACTGCACCCACGCCTCTAACAACGCACGGCGATGGCCTCGCCGTCAGAGACGGAGGCTTTTGCGTGGTAAGCATGAGAAAAAGAGTGTTCTCGACACACACGCCGTGCGTTGTTAGAGGCGAGGATGCAGTTCCGGCTATAATGGATTTTCCCTTTAAAACACCTGGGACCTAAAACCTGTGAGAGCTTTCTTGCTTGATATTCGGTTATAATTAGGGGGCGGATTCCTAGGATAGATCCTAAAAAAACCTAAAATTCCTAAAAAATCCTAATTTGGCCTTTTTTCGAAAATTTTAGGATCGATCCTATTTTGGCAAAAATCGGCATTTTTGCACCGAAAACCGCCATTTTGGAAGAGTTTTGGACAAAACTTTTAGGATTTTGATCCTGAAATGGGATTTTTGACTCAAAATTAGGCCAAATTACCGTAAACTCTCTAATTTAACCCCCGGGGGTATAATTATTCAATCGACCTCTAGGGGGGGCAAAATTAGAGGGGGGTAAAAATAGAGGGGGGGGTAAAATTACGCGATCGAGGTTTCGCGCCGCGCCCCCGGCACGGCGCGAAAAATTTTTGGGATTTTTGCTCAAATTTGCTCAATTTTTACCCAAAAATACAAAATTTGAATTCCCGCCCAAAAAATTTTGAATTTTTTTCGAAATTTTAGCCATTTTTTACAAAATTTGGTAAATTTCTGCAAAATTTTGGTAATTTTTGCAAAATTTGGGAAAATTTTGCAAAAAATGGTAAAAAAATAGGTAAAAAATTCAAATTTTTGGCAAAAAATTTGAATTTGCGCCAAAAATTTGAATTTTTGGCATTTTTGGAAAAATTTGCATTTTGGGGGGCAAAATTAGAGGGGGGGTATAATTACTCGATCGACCTCTAGGGGGGCAGAATTAGAGGGGGGGTAAAACAAGAGGGGGGGTTAAATTAGAGAGTTTACGGTAATATGTTTTCAGAAAAATTTTGAAAAATATTTTCGGGAAAATTCGAAAATTTTTTTTTTTTAATTTTGCACAAAATGTGAAAAATTTTTTCGAAACATTTCGAAATTATTAGAAAAATTTCGAACAATTTGGCAAATTTTGATCAAAATTTTGCAAAATTACGAAAAATTGGCAAATTTTGCAAAATTACGATCCTAAAATGGCCTATTTTTGATTTGATTGATCCTAAAACGCTGTTTTATCGATCCTTTTTAGGATCCTAAAATGCGATTGATTGATCCTAAAAATCCACGCCTTAGTTATAATCATCAATCAGATTTACCACAATTCTTTCTGTTAGAAATGGGGAATACTATTGATTTGGCACATCGAAACCTTACGTTTTGACGTGGAATCATTCACAGACAACCTCATTCACAGACAAAAAACCTCATTCACAGACAAAAAACCTCATTCACAGACAAAAAACCTCATTCACAGACAAAAAACCTCATTCACAGACAAAAAACCTCATTCACGGACAAAAATTCGGGACAGACTGACAAAAAATTTCTCCCTCTGTCACGTGACAGAGGGAGAAATTATGTCACTAACTTATTATAAGGATATTTGCATTTGCATAGTTCAAGAGTTAAGGCCTGTGCCAAAATGAAACATTTACTTCTTCTAATCGCCATCTCGACAAGTTTACTTCACTCAAAAGTACATGGCGCAAGAGGAAGACGAGGTGAGAAGACCGATGCGGAAATAGACAGAATTTTTCAGACAAGTATGGACACGCTAATTCATTTAATGGAACGTGTAGGTGCCTGCGCGACTCTACCCCCTCCTACGCTTTTTGATCCTGAAAGCCCGGGAACTATAACGGTCTCTATTGACAGTGAAAGCACGGATCAAGTGGACATTAACCTGCGGAACTCATACCAAGAGTTTATGAACATGAAGGCAGTGAAAAAGTACTTGGAACAAATGGAAAAAGGTAAGAAATATGTCAAGTTGTACTAAGGTGCCGTTTTTGATGTGATGCAAAATATCGTATGAAATTTTGTTTTAAGTGAGCGGCAAATAAGGGGAGATCCCAATACTCGAAAAAAAGCCAAGAATAGGGGGATATGAGAGGGATTGGTACAAAAATAATAGACTAAAACATTAGAGTATATCGACGGTCTGGTATACAGCTGTAATCAGGTAATACGGCACCACGGTGCCTTAGGATGCTTAGGCCACTCAACAGCGGCTTTGTCAACGAAGCCTCGCCGCTGTTATCCCTGTTTTATAAAATAAATGTTGGTAAAATTAAAAATTTTTTGAAAAACTCCTGGAATTTTTCTGATCCCCCATTCAAACTCAGAGACCCAAAAACCCGGGTGCAAAAAATATCTATCAAAAACGGCAAAATACCCTGGAAAAAACTTTAAAAATTTTCGTACCCCGGGGTACGCCTATCTCAAAAATAATATTTTTTCTGGATTCCGGACCTCTTAAAACCCCAGGGTGCAATAAATCCCGGGTTCAAAAAATGATTTCACTCGCGCGGAATCAAACCTTCATCACCGCACTGAGCCATGGACCATGTCATCGGTACTTATTTAGTCCCCAACCCCCATCCGATGGGAGGAACTATATATTTTATAAGGCGATTTTATTCACCCCCCATCCTACAATTTTCGCCGAAAAATCCATAGGGTCCCCCCTATTAGTTGAAAATCATTTTTTGAAAAATTTTCAAAAAAATCAATGGGGTCCCCTATGTTTTTTCGAAAAAATGTTCTAAAACAAATCAATAGGGGGACCCTATGGATTGGAAAATCAATTTCTGGAAAAATTGTCGAAAAAATCAATAGGGGGTACCGTAGGATGGGGGAACTAAATAAAATCGCCTTATAAAATATTTAGTCCCCCCCCCCATCGGATGGGGGAGGGCGGGGGGAACTAAATAAGTATCATGTCATCCAATGAATGAATGAAGGAAGGGCATTAGCCCATATTATAAAACATTTGGACACATAATGACCTGAAATATTTAAGGTCCTCACAAGCAGCTGGCCCAAACAATTGTCAACGGTCGTTGGTATGGCGACGTGCACTTGAAAGTGTTCAGCTTGGCGAGTGATTTCAACGACAAAAAGCGTAGTAGAGACGGTAGAGAAACAGGCTGGGGTATCGACTACAACCGATTCCCTGAAGCCGTAAAAAAAGACACAGGCTACTTGCACAGGAACGAAGAAAAGGCAACAATCTACCATAAAAAATACTTGGATTTTGTGAAAAAGGAAGGCGAAATCCAGCATCTGAATTGGAACCTGAAGGACTTGAAACCGGATGGAGTTGCATTTGACGTGAGATATGATCAGTCCTACTGGCTAGATCACCTGAATGTCGCCATGTCGCCAAAAGACGACCTGCCCGACGAAAAAGTTCAGAAGTTGGTCGAGTACGGCCTCACAGAGGGTGACTTTAAGAAAAAAGAAGGATTGTTGGCAAAGAAATTTCAGTTGGGCGAACACTTAATGGATCTGGCAGCAAGCATTGCTACGCTGGACGAGGGCATTCAAATCTTTTGGGTGACTGGCGCGGAAAAATTTGATCTCCCCGTTGGTGTTCACCGCATTCTGAAGGTGAATTTCGACGGCGCTGCCGAGAAACTCAAAAAGGCTTTTAAGGTAATTTTTAGATAGATGTACAGTCAAACCTCGGTATAATCCCCCACCCCTCTGGGACCTCAAAAATGCTCAAAAATATGATTCAAATTCCCGCCGCTTTTTTGTGACATATTTACGCTTTGCAAATTGCTGGCGTTCAATTAATTCGGACAGCTTTTAAGATACAGATAATAGCATTCATAATTTTAAGCCAATTGATGTGACGAATCGCTTTGCAATCCCCCTGAAGGTATCTTACGACACCTATGTGAATAAGGCTCAAGAGTGGGAGGATAACTTTCCCCGAGAGATGACCAAAGAACATTTCGCATTGAAGTGGACATACGGAATCGTGCGCAATGCAAAAGACCAAATCGAGAAGCTGGATAAAAAGTTTGAACTGAAAGCAGCAGAGACCGATGCCAATAAGTATGTAGAGGCCTTCCATAAAATGGAAGTCGACGTGAACGGTGTCGTGTCACCCATTGAAAAAGTCGAGAAAGTAGGCCTTCACAACTGGCGCCGCACCCTGGCCGTGGACGAGATGAACGAGTTTCGATATTCCCTGCGGCAATTAGTGGTGCGGTTTGGAGCGTTGACAAGTAAGTTGGCGGAGCTGGAGGATCTGGTTGGTATTTATTAGGGTTGGATCCCCCCCGCGGGGATCCCCGTTCCCCGGGGATCCCCGTCCCCGTTTTTCCCCGTTCCCCGTTTGCCACGGGGATCCCCGTTCCCCGTGTGCTGTTCCCCGGGGAACGGGGAAAAACGGGGATTGACAAGCACCCCTAAGAATGCATCCGGCCGCGCCCGATAGGGCGCGGCCGGCGGAAAATTTTGGGAAAATTTCGACGAATATTCAAATTTTTCAAAGAAAGTTGACCCCAATTCTCAAATTTTCTTCACCGTCTGGGGGCTGTCGCCCCCAGACCCCACTATCTTTTATAGTACTTTCTGTGCCCATTCGAATATTTCTTCGAAAAGCTATTCAAAAAGATTACATATTGTTTCGTTGTCTGGCGTCATTATAACGAATGTTTCTGCTAGAACAATTCAGATAGAATAATAGAATTTATTATGAAAACACAATAAAATGGCGACTGCAAATTATTCAGAAAAATGAGTCATTTTCTTCTCAGCATGTCTAATTTTGAAAAATTTTCGCCTGCGGCGCTATTTTTTCTCTAACTTTGTATCACGTCTCATTTTTTTTCCCAAAAATTTTTGGGGCCCAGAAATTTGTGGAATTTTCAATATATAGTCAAAAGTTTGAATGTTATAATTTATTTTAATGACAAATTTTAGTCAATTTTTAAAGAGGAAGCCAATTTTTTTTCAAAAAATTTAGCCTGCGGCGCTTTTTAGTCGAGATTTTTCTATATAATTTTTCGATAAAATGACGAAAAATGTGGAAAATTATCTGAATTAGAAAAAAATGAACAAAACCACGAAAAAGTGGCCGAAAATTGGAAAAAATAAACAAAAACAATAAAAATTGATCAAAATTGCGAAAGAATGAACAAAAACATGAAAAAATAACCAAAAAGTGCAAAAGAATGAACTAAAACCCGAAAAAATGACAAAATAAGGGCAAAAATTTGAAAAAAATGGGCAAAAAATGTGAAAAAATTGAAAAAAGCCCATTTCCCCGTATTTCCCCGGGGATCCCCGTCCCCGCCGATGCCGTTCCCCGGGGATCCCCGTCCCCGCCTATGCTGATCCCCGTGATCCCCGTTCCCCGCCTCCGGCGGGGGGGATCCAACCCTAGTATTTATGGAGAAAACCGAACCGCTGCCTTGGGAATGGCACAGTTGAAAAATCCAATATACAAGCCATATAGCAAAATCCTGAATGTGCCACTCAAGTTTGACGAAATTTTGGCTCCGGCACAGGCGACCAAAAAACCGGAGAATCCGCGAAAAGCCAAAGGAGCCAAGGCTGAAGCTAAAGCTGAAGAATCCAAGACACCATCGGATAGTCAAGCCAATGCTTGAGAACGTCAAAAGCGAAGTATTTTGAAAAAATTTGGTTTCATAAATTTCATTTTGCATAGCACCTCATATTTTGCTACCGTATTTATTCGTATGGTATTACCAGTTGTATTATGACTAAGGCTGGGATTTTTAGGAAAATAAAATCCTTTCACTCTCTGCTTTTGCTTCTATGCTTAAGACACAAAAGAGATTGCTTCTATGCTTAAGACACAAAAGAGGAATCTATTTTCCTAATTTCTGTCTGATTTTTAGGAAAATAAGCTGTCTTCCAATGGTTAAGGGAGACAATCACAGCAGCGTTGAAAAGATGTTTTGAAGTAAAATTGGTTCATCTGCGCCCTCTGTCTTTGTCTTCCTTATAATTGGAAGACAGCAATCAACAAATATTCTATGACTAGAAGAGAGCGCCTTTGTGTGCTATCTATTGAAGAGAGACAATGATTAAGCATATAGAAAGCAAAAAATTTTATTTTCCTAAAAATCCCAGCCCTAATTATGACATATAGACTATATGTCATAATTAGGGCTGGGATTTTTAGGAAAATAAAATTTTTTTAATTTGTGATATAGTCATATTTTCTATATATGTGTCGTTATTATTTTAGATCTCTTAGTCCATGTTGCGAAAGTTAAAAAATATGTATTGTGGGAGTAAAGATCATTACTAGGGCCAGGATTTTTAGGTCCCAAAAATCGCATTTTATGTACCTAAAAAGGTCCCAAAAAAAGGCCATTTTAGGTCCCTTTTAGGTCCCACCAAAATGGTCATTTTAGGATGAAATTTCCCCAAAATTCCCCAAAAAGGTCATTTTAGGACCGTATTTGTGGGAGATTTTGATCAAAATTTGCCAAATTTTTAAAAATTTTTATAAAAATTCAAATATTTTTCGAGAAATTTTTCCAAAATTTTTTCAAAATTTTTAAAAAAAATTTTGAAATTTTTTTCAACAAAATTTTTTTCGGCGCCGCCTTCGGCGGCGCCGGAAAAAAAATTCCAAAGGGGGGAACCCTATTGATTTTGGGACCTAAAATTTCCCAAAAAAGGCCAAAATAGGTCTTTTTAGGTTTTTTAGGTTTTTTTAGGTTCGGACCTAAAAATCCTGGCCCTAATCATTACACCCTGCCAAAAGCTCATCCTTCATAATGCCTATCGTTTTTATTTTACTGTTTCCAATTTTGGGAAAAATTCATTTTCATGATTTTTGCATTTTATATGCAGAGATATTCTAGAAAGCATGTCCTACTTCACGAATTTCGAAAAGGGCAACTTTTCACGCTTCTGAGGTGCGCGAATCCTGGAAATCCTGGGGCCGATCCTTATCAAGTGCCCAGATGCCCAGATCTGGGCATTCTCTAAGCGAAAAATGTCTGGCTTTTCACAATTGCACAACGCGTCACTATTTTCTCTCGCACACCTCTATTCTTATTTTGTGTTAGACACAGAATGACAAGAAAATGAAAATGCTTTGTTAATTTCCTCAGACGTATTTTCGTCTGAGCATATGCCCAGACGATTTTCCAAAATTTATAAGAGAAACATTTAAGTTCCTCACGTTGGGTAGAAGGAGGGTTTAAAGGAATTTGTGAATAAGATCGATCCACACATTACCACATACTAATTACTAGGGCCAGGATTTTTAGGATCGAAAAATCGCATTTTAGGATCCTAAAAAGGATCGAAAAAACGGCATTTTAGGATCGAATTTTCCCCAAAAAGGCCATTTTAGGATCGATCCTATTTTGCCTAAAATCGTAATTTTCCTGCCTAAAATAGGCAATTTTGATCAAAATTTGCCAATTTTTCGAAATTTTGCTGATTTTGATCAAAATTTGCCAAATTGTTCGAAATTTTTCTAATAATTTCGAAATGTTTCGAAAAAATTTTTCACAATTTTTTTTTTCAAAATTTTTCAAAAAAAAACATGGCAAAAATTTTCAAAAAAATTCAAAATTTTTTGGGCGGGAATTCAAATTTTGAATTTTTTTTGAAAAAATGACGAAAATTTGGTAGAAATCCAGGAAAAGCGTCAATTTTTTACCAAAATTTCCCAAAAAAGGTCGTTTTAGGTCATAAAAACCTAAAAAAGTACAAAATAGGATCGATCCTAAAATTTCCCAAAAAAGGCCAAAATAGGTCTTTTTAGGTTTTTTAGGTTTTTTTAGGTTCGAACCTAAAAATCTTGGCCCTACTAATTACCTTATCTCTCTTCAAATCTCTGTATGTAAAATGACGATTTCGCTCACGAGTTCCATTGGAGATAATCCATCACTTCGGTGAACAGTGAGAGCAATCTTACTAAAAGAGTCCAAAAAGAATTAAGGGAGAAAAATACGAGGTGTGAGGCCGGTGACCCTGCATTAAATTGCGGGAATGATCCGGTGACGCCCACTTCTAGGCATTACTCTCCTGTCCTGAACTCCAGAAATCAGATTACATGCAGACCTCCAAAAACACTAAATCATGCTTCACATCGTAAATTGTTACATTTGCTTTGAGTTTGAAACCGAAAGAAATACCCCTCTCCCTAATAATAAAGGCTTTATTGAAAATCCATCTTCATTGTTGTTGTAATTGTGTATCATTATCACGTCAGATTGACATCCATTGTGGTCGCATTTTATGCATAAACGTTATTATTATTATTATTTATTTATATTTTCCACACTTTTTGTCTGAGTTTTGAAAATGAATATCATATTCAGATTCTACGTGGAAAATTGGGTATATAAAATGATTTTCAGAGAAAATAGAAAAATTGTCATTTTTCATGAAAATCATCATCATGCCTTAGTCCTCCAAAGGACTAATTTTCGGCGAAAAATGAATTTTTTGCTTTTTGAAGAAAAATATTTGAGCTTTTTAAAAAATCGATTTTTTTCAAAATCTATGTCCCGAAAAGCATAGGGGGTACCACATTGATTTTGAAAAAAATCGATTTTTTAAAAAGCTCAAATATTTTTCGGCAAAAAGTGTTTTTAAGGGTATTTTCCGACTCTGTCATTAGTTTTCTGACATCGCAGCAAAAATGCCATTTGTGGACTATTATTTCCACTTACTTCCTTGTATGAATGTAGGTATACCTTGGTTAAAGAAGAATGTTTATTAAAGAAACGTCAAATGTCTATCATTAAATCTTTTCAAATAAGGTAATGCAAAATGTACATCAGCATAAAATAGTAACTTTTCTACTTTTTAGTGTAGTTCCTTCTGTTGGTACTAGGTAAATGGCCGGCCTAGTTGCCAGCCTAGTTTCCTAGTTACGTTGTTTGTAAATTTATGTGGTTGTCCGTTACAAAAACATTTTTAAAAGATTTGTCTTCGAAAGGCGATTTCTTCCGGTTTTTACTTCAAAGGAATTGTATTAGTTAGGCCCTCGATTAACGGCCCTCCCATTACCGGCGACTCCCCAATAACGGGATTATTTTTGGAACATGCTCTTTAAATGACCCCCGATTAACGGTGATTCATATATTTTGACAAATTCCGATGAATTTTCACAAATTTTACTTCTGAGAATAGTATTTATGAGTTTATATCAAAAAAGGAAATCTTTCAATTGTATTTTGAGAACTTGTCAAAAAGAAATATTTCAATTATACAGGGTAGCGCAAATACTTTTGTCTTTTTGAATTGCTTGTAAAATTATGAAATTATGGACAAGATACGCTGATCTTTTTTTAATTGTAGCTATGAATGGGGAATTTTATATAAACGCAAAACCAATACAATGTGACAACCAAGTAATTATCAAATCAGTAAAATAGTGAGAGCACTAATTTTTCATACAACTAGTCCGTTTGAACCGTATTTTCGTGTCGGGACCATTTCTTGGTCAGGTTTTTGCACAATTGAATAGCAAATTTTGTCAGGAAAGGTATAATATGCCATACGTATGTTATACCTACATATGTATTTGCGTAAATTTATCAAAACAAAATCTTTCAATTTTATTTTTAAGAATTTATCAAAATGGAAATCGTTCAATTTTATTTGTGACAGTTTACAAAAAAGGGTTTTCTGATTTTTTAAGAATTTTTTAAAACATTTGACATTTTTTAGCACAGTTTGACAAAAAGTGCAAAACTGCAAATTTGCGCCAAAAATTCAAAATGACAAAATCACACCGAATCCCAGTGATTTGGTACATTTTCACATTAAGTCGATGGTGCATCACAATTCGAGATTCTGAATCCAGATACTCAAAATCTGATCCCGGGATCGGAATCCCCATACCTGGAAATTCCCAGGTGCCAAAAATTTTGAGCCAGAATCAAAGCCTACCCTAGCTTGTTATCTACAACAACAATCAAAGCATGAATTTCCGAAAATTTGTAGTTTATGGTCAAAAACCTTCTCTAACGAGAGAAACCATATAGCAAATTATACAGCAAAACTGGGCACATTTTAGACCAAAACTTAGATTACTAGGCGCGAAAGATTGGTGAGTAGCTATGGCTGTGGGAGGATACGCGGACAGACCCAGGCATCTGTTTGTGCGTTGGCAAGAAGAGACGCACAAGAGAGAAGCACATCGCAGACAACGAGACGCTTGGTTCTCTCTTGTGCGTCCCTTCTTTCCAATGCACAAGCAGTACACAAGTACCGTAAAACCTGTAATTTAAACCCCCCTCTTGTTTTACCCCCTCTAATTCTGCCCCCCTAGAGGTCGATTGAATAATTATACCCCCCCTCTAATTTTGCCCCCCCCAAAATACAAATTTTTCCAAAAATGCCAAAAATTCAAATTTTTGGCGCAAATTCAAATTTTTGTTGCCAAAAATTTGAATTTTTTACCTATTTTTTTACCATTTTTTGCAAAATTTTCCCAAATTTTACAAAAATTTCGAAAAAAATTCAAAATTTTGTAGGCGGGAATTCGAATTTTGAATTTTTTTTGAAAAAATGACGAAAATTTTTGAAATTTGAGCAAAAATCCCAAAAAAATCGATTGCATAATTTTACCCCCTCTATTTTTACCCCCCTCTAATTTTGCCCCCTAGAGGTCGATTGAATAATTATACCCCCGGGGGTTAAATTAGAGGTTTTACGGTATCCTCCTACAGCCATTGCTATTCACCAATCTTTCGCGTCTAATTTAAACGGCCATTCTATCCATGGGTATTCAGATAATAGTACACTAGCGAAGTGGGGCCGCTACGCGGCCCTCACTTCGCTAGGAAGCGGTTAGCGTGCATCAGCGGCGCTTCGCGCACCGCCATCAGCGGTCAGATTGGGTTGTTCGGGAGTAGAGCAGCATGAGACTATTTCGGGCCTTCGGCCCTCAAGCAGCTGTTGTACGGGAGTAAGGGTTGTTCGGGAGTATATGTTCTAAGTTCCCTCACATTCCAAGGGGGAGGGTCGGGCGCTCCGCGCCCGACCACAGGACTCCATGGTGTATCAGTATGCCCTCGGCAAACAAAAAGATAAGATAATGAATTACACAAATGCAGGGTTTCCATTTGTCCTTATTTCTAAGATTTGTCCTTATTTTGAGGGTCCAAATCTTAGAAAAATAAAATGTCCTTATTTCTAAGATTTGTCCTTATTTTTGGCCAATGTTCTTATTTTGTCCTTATTTCACGCAATATTCAATTTCAAATGGGAATTTTTGAAATAAAAGCAACTTTTCCTAAAAATTTTCGCCTGCGGCGCTATTTGGATGCCATTTTTTCTCCAAGTATTTAAAAATAGTGCAAATTTTTATGAATACTGCCTATCGGAAAATGGGAAGGCTGATTTGAATATAACGATTTGAATTTGCGCCAGTGACGCCAATTCAATTTAGAAGGGGGCTAGCGCAAATCTGATATTGCTAACCCCTTTAAAATAAGATTTTAGAGGGGGTTAGCAATATCAGATTTGCGCTAGCCCCTTCTAAATTGAATTGGCGCCACTGGCGCCAATTCAAATCGACATATTCAAATCAGCCTTCCGATTTTCCAATAGGCAGTATCGCCTAAAATTGAAAAATTTTCGCCTGCGGCGCTATTTTTTCATTCATGCAGAATAAAATATTGGCATTATAGTTTCGGCGCGAATTTTAAAAATTTGAAAAAATGCACCCCTAAGAATGCACTTGGAAAAATTTTTGCCAAAAAACCATAGGGGGGACCCTATGGTTTGAAAAAATTATAAAAATGTCCTTATTTTTGACCCCGAAATCTTAGTTTTTGGGGCAAATGTCCTTATTTTTGGAGCCGAGTCGATGGAAACCCTGCACAAATGCCTTCCAGAAAAAAGGGGGACAAAACGTGACCGACGGAAATAGACATCCCTGAAAATGCCCACCTCTGAGAAAAAATCGACTTCGAAAAATAATCGTCTAAAAAATTTTGTCTACATTTTGTCTAAATTTTGCTAAAAACATACTCAGCTCGTCTATACGAACATTTTAAGCTATCACTTGCCCAGAAATACCCGCTGGAAGGAGTCTAACGGCCAGGTCACGGACGGACGGATCACAGGGCTAGCTTACTGGGGGGATTTGTTTCAAGAGAAATGTGATAAGACTCTGTTTTGAAATGACAAAATTGTTATTTAGTGTGTTACAATTTTTTACCCTCCATATTTTTATTCCCAGTCTGTAAATACATTGCATAATGGTAATACATTCAATTACACACGCCAAAATGTATATATGAAGTGGCCTTTAGTTTCGTGGTGAATCTTCGTGGAGAATTTTGGCTTCCAATTCATGCCAGTCGCTACAAGGTATAGGCTTCTGGGGTATGTACTTTTGCGTGCGTTCGTCTCTCTTAAAGGTGTTACGGAGGCAACTTTTATAGAAAAGACAATCAGCGAGACAAAAATGGGTTAATAATTTGTAGTACACTCCAATCGGGGTATTTGCCTTCTCCGCCAAACTTTTTATGAGAGCAAAAGTGTCATCCAAATTGGTTACTCCTTTAATCAGGTCACCCAATGGATCTTCTGACACTACCGAATGAGCAAATTTTACTTCCTCAGCAGTATACCCTAGTTCTTGCATTGCGTGTTCCAAAAGCGGATTAGTATACACGTGCTGTTTCTCCGAGTTTCCAAATTTTTCTAAAGCGATTCCTTTACCAATGTCGTGCAAAGCAATTGTGGTCTTCATTAGTCCCGCAAGATTAGTGATTCTGCCATCCGCCAGCTGTTTGCTTTCTTCTTCAGTAAGGCCGTACTGTTTCTTTTCCTCATCAAAAATACGCATGACTTCAAGACTGTGCGATCGTATTGTACCATTATTTTTACCCGTGTTTGTACAGTTAAAGAGATATTTGTATGCCGGAAGAAGTCCTTCAATTTCTTTTACAACATCGGAGTTATACTTTACATTTTCCAATTTAACGCTGCTCTAACAAAAAAAAGATCACCCCAAAATCATGTCAGAAACCAAAACTCTGAGGAGACAAAAATCGCAAAAATGGCCATTTTTGGGGGGATTTTTGGGGTAAAACTGAAAAGACGCGAACCCGCAGGCAAATCGTCTCAGACGACCATGCCGCTGAAGAAAAAGTTGTTCAGCTGGATGAATGCTTCCCGAATTTTGCCCAAAAATCACAAAATTTGTCCAAAAATGCCAAAGTATTTACTAAATTATAAGTAAAATTCCCATAATATGCAAAATATTTTTTAAATAAAAAAATATTTTAAAAATATTTTAGTTAAAAAAAGTCCAAAATATTTTTTAAATATTTTTTTATTTTAAAAATATTTTTGGGGTCTTTAGATATGACCATTACACTAAGACAGCACCGCTCTTTTCATCGAGGCTGGATGCTGCACAGTTTTGCTGCAGACATAGAACATGGCTGTCTTTGGTTGATGGTGATATCATTCTCAGGATTTGCAGTCTTCTTAAATTTTGTTAAAGTGAAAAAATTTAGTCTATATTGCGAATATTGAATCGAGTACGAAATTTAGATTTCGACACAAATTTATGTGTCATATCACTATCAGATACGAATCAAAGGCAAATAAACTAAGCGAAAAATTTATAGTTCTCACCACAATTGTTGAAATCAAATTTAGAATCTGAAAATTCCAGAAAATATACGATTTATATAAACCGATAACGAAATATCGGTTGCGTCGCATCTCCTATGCTCCCAACACAAAGAGTGTTGTTCTATAGAAAACGCACGCAATATTGTTAATGTAGAGACAGAAAATTGATTTACGATTTCCCCACACAGGAATTTATGTGTCATATCACTGTCATGATACGATTATCAGAATTTGGCAATAAACGTAAGCGAAAAATTTAGAGTTCTCAGCACAATTGTTGAAATCAAATTAAGAATCTGAAAATTTCAGAAACTGTACGATTTATATAAACCGATAACGATATATCGGTTGCGTCGCATCTCCTATGCTTCCAACACAAAGAGTGTTGTTCTATAGAAAACGCACGCAATATTGTTAATGTAGAGACAGAAAATTGATTTACGAACAAGAAAGATAAGATGAAATAAGTAGGCATCGGCGAGTCCGAAGCCGCTCTCTATGTCTGGAAAACGCGAATGTTAAAGCATTGCTTTCGGTTTGCATATTACATTTTAGTTCGCTATCTTTGTAAAAAATCTAATGACGAAGCACAGAATATTCTTGGGACATGTCTTTATCAATGCTCCCATGTATGGATGTGGGACGCATGGTTTCGTGCATCCGTGTAGCGTGCGCCCCTCTTTTCAGTGAGGCGGAGAAGAGACGAAGAGTAAAGACGCATAGACAAAACGTCCCAGCATCTGTATGAGAGCATTGATAAAGACAGTCTCCTAGAATGCACAAAGAAAGCTAGCTAGAATTATAATGTGCAAAGCAATAATTTAACATAAGCTTTTTTTGCAGACATAGAAAGTGGATTCGGAAATAAGTAATGACCAATTTAAGAGAAATTTAACAAAAATTTATTATTTTTAACTAATTTTTGCGAACCAACCTATGCAAAGATGAGAGTATCTGGAGCAATTTTTACTGAGAAGATGTTGTGACCGACATTTTTAATTGGCAAAATCAAGCTAGCACACCGCATAATATTGATGATTTATGAACTTCCAACATGGATAAAAAAGGTTTAAATTACGATTTTTCACTTAAAAATAACGTAAAAAATATTATTTTTGAAAACCTAGTTTTCAGTTATCTCAATGAAAAGGGATGATGCTATGAGAAACAAGGTTTTATGAAAATGGCGCCAACAAAGCCAACACATAGAATATCAACAAGTTTTTCAAGAACCCATTGATTCTGTGAGACAGTACCATAGGAGATGGCACAGTTTGCAGTCTCACGAATGATATTCAATGCAATATTTTACTCAAAGAAACGTCAAATAATGTAATAAAACTAAAAGTCATAATGAAGGGTAATGAAGGGTTAAGAAAAAGTAGTGCAAATACGAATGAAAAAGCTCCAGCTCACCGTGATATTTAAAGAGCGCCTGACGTGCTTGCGTGTCGAGCACAAGCACAAGCACTGCGCTTAATCAATACAAGCGCGCAGCCTGTCTGCTCTTGCAGTTACGTTCTTTACGTATCCTGGCAGGCCAGTGTGTCTTACTGATAATTTTGCAAAATTGAGGTAGCTTACTTCACTTTTTATTTTGCAAGCAATTTTGTTGTTATTAACAAAACAGTCAACGCAATTTTATCTACTGTAAATCCCCTAATTATTCCTCCCTCAAATAAGTCCGCCCCTCTGCACCCCTTACGGAAAAATAAGTCCGCTTCAAAAAATGGGTCTTTTCCAAATCATCCCAAATTTTCGGCGAAATGCAAATTTTTTATTGCTTTTTTATCATCATTATTATCTTTATTTTTTTTACCAAATTTTGACTAAAGTTGCCAAATGTTGATACTGTCTTTATTGCCACTGTCTTTCGTTTTGCTTTTCTCTCTAAAGTTTTCCATGTTAGTGTTTTATATTCATATATTTGTCTTGTTTAGCACTTCTTGTACGTAGCTAATAATAATAGTTTTTTGCGTTTACCACTACGGCAGACTGGTTAGAGCAGCAAGAGAGCGATGGTATCTAACCTCTCTGGCTCAGTCTCTTTATTTTTGCAAGGAAGTGGTTTGCTACAATAAAACGGATGTGCGTGGGCAGCTCTGGCGAGCAATGATTGATTATTATTTGCTTCTAGAGTTTTCCCCAATTTTTCTTTATTTTTGCAAAGAAATGGTTTGCTAAAATAAAACGGATGTGCGTGGCCAGCCCAGACAAGGAATGATTGATTATTATTTGCTTCTAGAGTTTTCCCAATTTTTCTTTATTTTTGCAAAGAAGTGGTTTGCTAAAATAAAACGGATGTGCGTGGGCAGTCCAGGCGAGCAATGATTGATTATTATTTGCTTCTAGAGTTTTCCCCAATTTTTCTTTATTTTTGCAAAGAAGTGGTTTGCTAAAATAAAACCGGATGTGCGTGGCCAGCCCTGGCGAGCAATGATTGATTAGTGGTATAGTGGTTTGCAGTTACTGCGGTTTTAGGCAGAATGTATATAGAGAGAATCTGCAAATAAATACACGATAGGTTGCTTGATATCATTCACTTTATGTGTAACTAAATTTTTTTTCATTTTTTCATTTATTCGAAAAAATAAAAAAATTTTTTTCTTCCTGAAATTGTGTTTTTATGCACAGTTTCTGTGTTTCTATGTTGTGTTTTTCTTGTTGTGTTTCTATGCACAGTTAACGAGTTAAAAACCCTTTGTCCGGAATTTTTTTAATAGGAAATCCATAATAACCGTTAAAAAGGTTGCACAATGTAAGCATTATAACTTAGATTATTATATCATCTTACGCTATTAAAATGGTCATGCTGTTCGTTCGTCAAACATTCCTGATTTTCATTGTTATATTCATTATTGTCATTAAACGCACACGTGGAGCACACATTAAACACAAAGCTGTTCCGGGTAAGTGTACTGTACCGATATTTTATACCTGCCAACAATATAACATTTCAAAAATTTTCAAAAATTTTTGAATGTGTGTTTTGTTGGTAAAATTTTTTATATTAAACAACTAAATTTCAATTAAAATTTATTTGTAATATAACTATACCCCAAGTAAGCTAAAGCTGTCAGTATGTCTCATGGAATGTGTATGTAGCATGGGATTTTTTGGGAAGTGCATTCTTAGGGGTGCTTATTTTTCACTTTTTGGCCCAAAATTTGAAAATTTTGTGATCTGCCCAGAAAAATTTCATCGGATTCCGTTTCAGGATCACCGTAGGAGCATTTTGAGCTATCATGCACCTCTGTAGGAGGCCGGGTCGAAAAGTTACGATTTCGTCCCACTTTTCGTGTCATAATTAGTATTACAGAATTTTGCCTCACACCAACACAAAAAGGGCAAAACCTGCAAATACGGAAAAAGTTGATTGTGAACACATCGGTTTTTGATGTCGGTATCAGTCGCGTGTTGGGAACATCGGATTAGTCCTCTCCCCGTAAGCGCCACACAAAGAAATCGCTTTTTTCAGTTTTGAAAAAATTCGTGTCAACTGCCTAAATTGTCGTTATTCCACTGAAGAAGCAATGTCATTTCAGGCAAAAATTCGTCTCCTCCACAACAGAAAATAAACGGCATATGTTCTGCTCTCCGGCATGAGAATGTGGACCAAAAAGAAGCACTCTTTGAAAAGCTGCCACTAATCTTGAACCGTCTGCTGGAAACATATCCTCACCTATTCGATGAGCAATCCCAAATTTCCAACCATTTCGAAATGTTCAGGATCGCAGTCAGATCGTGCTTGAACGCTCTCGATTTACGCTGCGATTTTTCTGGCAGTAGAGCAGAAAAGGCCTTTGAAGTGGCACTCCAAGATGCCAAACTGCGAGGTAAACATAAACAGAGCCAACCACAACAAGCGAGGAGTCCAGTCACCGAAAACGTTGACGCTGAAAGTGACCTAGTTCGAATTACAGGTAATTATGATCGTTTTGCCGCAGCTTTAAAGAATTTGGAAGACACAAGCGCCGTTATCCATAAAATAATTAAAAGCATAGAAATGGTGACATGTGACAGTGTGATTATTGGCCTGGGTGACTGCGGTACGAGCGTTTGGCTGGAGAAGTACAAATCCATACACGGTGCCGCTAAACTTCCTTTGCAATCAGGCAAGTTGCCCAAGGCTTTGATCATGGGCGAACATAGCGGTAATTGGAGAAATGACTATACTTTGGCTCAACCGCATAACCTGTTGGGACGCCACAATTCGCCAGCCAATGCGAAAGACTTCGTGAGAAAGAGTACTTATGAGAATAATCACTACATCAATGCGAGGCACCTCTTCCAGGCTAATACAATTTCGATGGCGGAAACTGACGCGCCTGTTATTTATAACGTGAAAATAAATGCAGTTGAAAGACAAACAAATCACACAAAAGAGAGCAATTGGAAAGATAAAAGTGCAAAATATAGACTGAAAGTCAGTTTTGATGATGGGCTAGAGAAGTACATTTATGTACATAAAATTGACGCTTGCGCTGGATTGGGTAAACCAAGGGACATCCATCCGGGCAATTTCTTGTCCGATGAACTGTATGAAAAGTTAACGCAGTATGACACATCGAGGAAATTTACCCCGTTGATTAACGGCAATCAATTCATGTTGACTGATAAGGAAAATGGATCAGGTAAATTAGTCACTGATATAATAGTTTGTAACACAAAAAAACTTTAACAAAAAATTTTTAAACGTGTTATATGACAAAACTGTTTTATCCCAGTAGTTTGTAGGCTTTGGGTTCCGACCGCCTTTTTGTCATAATCACACATGGCGGAAGATTGGATAAGAGTATCGAAACATTTCCTCAAAGGGGCAAAAAAGCAATCGGGGCGGACAGATTAATATCTTATTACATCTTGGGTCTTTAATGAGGTTACAGTTACTTTTTACTATTCGCTTTTCACAGGTCGAAAAATATTTGTGTATGGAGGTGGTGGAAATGCTGCAGCATGCTTCCGCAAATCATTTTACGGCAACGATCGCCTGAGACAAATTATCAAATTTCTGTCACACGAAATGAAAAACGAAGTACTTTGGTACACTCGAACAAATTTTGATGATGCGGGTTATGGAACGATTGCAAAAACGTCCATCGCCTCAGCCATAGAACAAAGACGTGCTATAACCGGCGAGCTATTGAGTATTGGTTATAATACTGCAACATATAAGATACAAGTTAGGATACGCCTTCGACATGGAGAGGAGTATCTTGGTAGAAAAATAGAAAATCCCATTGATCGTCTTAATAAAATTAGCACATCATCGCTTGCTGAGAAAGGTAACATAAAAGGTTGCGATAATAAACTGACTAGATTTATTTTTAGCCTATTATTCATAGATCCTTATAGTAAGATAGTGACGTACGCCCGTCCGTGACTTCCACGTTTCTGGAGTGCATTCTTAGAGGTGCTTATTCCATTTTTCAATGGAACATTCTTAGGGGTGCTTATTTTTGAAATATACCTATTTTAGGGTATCTTTTTGCGGGGAATCCGAATTTGAGGTCTAAGGTTACCTAAAATATACCTAATTTTACACAAAATGTACCTAAATTGTCCAAATTTTTGACAATAGCCATTCTTACCAGTGTGTTTTCTGTGTCAGAATTTTGTCCAAAATTTTGGCAAGGGCCATTCTTACCAGTGCTGATTACCGACTGAGTCTCCGACAAAATTTGAATGGATCTGAATTTACAAGCCACCGCAGGTGGCGAGCCAGTCGTTTGGCGCCCGACCAAATGCGTGCCCGACATTATCCCTTGGCATGTGAGGGAACTTAGAACATATAGGCATAAATGTAGACAACATGTAAATTTTCAGTCTCCCGTATGGAGTCCCAAAGTACTAGTTAATTATTATCCTTTATATAGTAATTAGCAAATGCGGCTGACTCACTCATTGTGTATTCATATACTAGCTGAGACGGTCGCGCTTCGCGCCCCCTTCTCAGCTAGGAAGCGGGTAGCGTGCATCTGCGGCGCATCGCGCACGCCATCAGCGGTCAGAGATGGGTTGTTGGGGGTAAATAAGTATGCCCTCAGTGGCTTTGTCAGGGGAGCCTCGCGGCCTTCGGCCGCTCGCAGGGGGTTTTGTCAGTGAGACTCGCGGCCTTCGGCCGCTCGGACGGATTCAGAAAAAATGGATTCAGAAAAAAATTTTTCCGTACCCTGGGGTACTCGATAATTTTTTCGACGCCGGATTCGGATTCAGCACCCCAAAAAAACCCCGGGTGCAAAAAATCAGCTCCCCGGATGCTTTGGTTCAAAATGGCCATTTTTGGATGTTTTGATTCCAAACTGGACACATTTTTTGCCAAAAAAGCCACTTTTTGAGATCGCCCGAGAAAAATGTTTGCGGATTCCGTCTTAGAATTCCCAGGGGAGCATTTTGACATATCACACACCCCCGTATCGAGCGATCTTGGAAAATCGAGAAAAGTAGACGGAAAATCAGTCCTTACTATAAAAGATATTTTGTACTTGTCTTATTAGTCTCCATAGCCAAGTGTAATGTAGTTCGACTTAGTATTCGGCTGACCCAGGTTTAGATCCCTCTGGGTAAAATAATTTTTTTGCCACCGGGCTTTTTTGCATCCAGGATTTAAGAGATATTTTTGAGGGAAGTGAACTCCTGTGGTCCGAAATTTTTCAAAATTATTTTTCTAAGGTTTTGCCGTTTGTGAAGGTGATTTTTTGCACATAGTGGTTTTCCGAAACCGCGGTCAAAAAATTTACATAGATACCCCGAGCTAGGAAAATTTTTTTTGCTAAATTTACCTTTCAATAATTTTTGTTACTCATCGAAAAAGTCACTGTCGAACGGCCGAAGGCCGTGAGGTTCCGCTGAAAAAGCCCCTGGGGGTATGCTTATATAGACTCCCGAACAAGAGCTCGGCAGATATGTGTGCAGTGTGTGTGTCTCGTTCATGTGTCCTCGCGATGCGAAGAACCGCGAGGACCCCCATACACACACACTGCACATTAATCTGCTGTGTGCCAGTCAGCTAATTTATCAGCCTTTCTTAGAAAAAATTGACTGAAATAAATTATAACATTGAAACTTTTGCCTATATTCCACAAATTTCCGGCCCAAAATTTAGAAAAACAATGAGACGTGATACAAAATTAGAGAAAAAATAGCGCCGCAGGTGAAAATTTTTCAAAAATAGACATGCTCAGAGGAAAATAACTCATTTTTCTAAATAATATGCAGTCGCCATTTTATTGTGTTTTCATAATAAATTCCATTATTATTCTATTTGAATTGTTCTAACAGAAACAATCGTTTTAACCCTTTATTGCCGGACCGTACGATTTTGCTGATTTTTGGTATACAGAGCACATTTGGGCCCCTGATAACGGGAAAAATATTATTTTTTCGAAATTCGACCAAAAATGGCGATTTTCACGGGTCCCAAAATTTAGCGCGAATTCAAATTTTAGCCAAAAAATCAGGTCCTGCACGGAATTTGACAAGCTAATTAGATTCCACGTAGCCGATTTACACGGCAAATTTTTTTTAATTTCCGCAAAAGGTGCCAAATTTCGAAAGTTACGAAGGTTTTTAGAAATTGGAAAATTTAAGGTGAGCCCCAAAATTCGTCAATTTTCCTCGATTTTCGGGGGTATGTCTCGAAAATGGCCATTTTTCAGGCCAAAATCGTAGATAAAGTGGCTAAACAAATTACATACCCTGAATCAGTACAAAAAGTTGGCTATATAAGAGCAATATCAGATTTGAGCTAGGAGGCCAAAAAATTGGACAAAAATTACTCCAAAGTTTGCGTATCTATTCGGATACACTAGGCAATGAAGGGTTAATGACGCCAGACAACGAAACAATATGTAATCTTTTTGAATAGCTTTTTGAAGAAATATTCGAGCTGGGAACAGAAAGTACTAGCCCCCAGACGGTGAAGAAAATTTGAGAATTGGGGTCAACTTTCTTTGAAAAATTTGAATATTCGTCGAAAACTTCCCAAAATTTACTCCGGCCGCGCCCGGATGCATTGTTAGGGGTGCTTGTCGGCTTGTCGTATGGATTCTTAGGGGTGCTTGTCAATCCCCGTTTTTCCCCGTTCCCCGGGGAACAGCAAACGGGGAAGGGGGATCCAAGGGTATTGTAATTCACTGTTATCGGTTGCAGAATTACACTTCTCTAAAAAATTCCCAGAATTTCATGATACTCACACCCGAAAACCTTATTGGGCCTGAAACATCAAAACTTCAAATAACAAAATTTTGCAATTTCCAAGCCCTAGAGGCATTTACTATCTCAGTGGAGTACTTCTAACTGAAAATGAATGTCCAAATTGTCAGACTGCTTAATCGCCTTGATTAATGTCCAACTTTTCTAGGCATAAAAACAAACGAAGAAATTTACGAAGCCGAAGTAGACCAATTAGTGTATGCCATAGGGCAAGATTCCACAGATCTAGAGGAATTATTCAAGGAAGTATTAACAGATACTGTTCTTTCCGAGGACAGGACCACGGGGATGCCTGTTGGCATGAAAACCTCCGATAACGCAGTGCACTTTTTTGGCGCAACAGCATTAGCGATTGGCAAAAAGGTATATCAAGAGGCCACCAAGTCGTGGATTTCCAGGCAGAATATTAATGGCGATGCAGAATGGCCTGGAGTGATGCCTCCATCCAGAGCTCAGATTACATCGCATGTCGTTGCAAACGGTGGCTCGATTGATGCCGTAAATTTAAATATTGATGACGTGGAATTGCTCAAACGCTTCCTGAGAGCTGCTAATGTTCCAGAGCGAGATGTTGTAGGGTTCTCTGGTGAGTTTACAGCTTATTTACCACATTCCTAATATAGGGAGTTTGATATATTTCCTACAGAAAAATTATGCCAAATTTGAAAGGCCATTTATCAGTTATTAGCTAACTATCATTTATTAGTATATTGCTGCTGTCGGGATGTCTGTTTTTTTTTGCTTTTTGTAAGTGCATTCTTAGGGGGTGATATTTTTTAAATGTACCTAATTTGGGTAACTTTTTGGGGAATCTGAATTTGAGGTCTAAATTTACATAAATGTACCTAAAACTTAACCAAAAGTGTAGTTTTAAGCGTGCTTATTTCTGTCCGTGTGTCAGAAATTTTCCGAAAGTCGATTCTTTCCAGTGCTTATTTCTGTCAGTGGAGCATAGTTTTACAGCCCATGGCTATTTAAGCATAATTTTTATTTTGCTTTTACATAGGGCAATATTAATCTTGAGTCTCATATACCATTCTATAGCCAATTCTTGTTTCTGTTGACCTAGGTTTTATTTTTGCTTTGCTGAAAACTATATGTGGTTCCATGAAGTATACCAAAACATCATTTTTTAGACATTCCAAAATTTTATCTGCAATAAAATCAGACAAGCAGTAATCAGGTGCGTACGGCACTTGGGCTGCTGAGGCCACTCAACAATGGCTTTGTCAGCGGAGCCTTAGGTTGCTTGAACAGAGCGGAGCCTTAGGTTGCTTAAACACTGTTTTCCCTGCTTTATAAAAAATGTTTAGTAAATTAAAAATATTTTTTTATTTCGTATCCCGGGGTACGCCTGGAAATTTTATGATCGCGGAATCTAGCTCAGCGCCCCAAATAATCCCCGGGTGCAAAAACTCTAGAAGTCAAAAAATATTTGACCTTCATCAGTGGACTGGTGCCTGCGCACCATTGCACTGAGCCACTTGAGCACGTTACCCAATGAATGAATGACATGAGCCGCATATTATAAAAGATATCAATGCTCTATTGTAGAATGTTGTAGAATAGATTGAGATCTAGTAAGAGATTTTTATCCAAAAATATATTACTGCAATTTTATATTGTGATTTTAGCTGACGTATTGGCCAATCGGAAAATGACTGAGTCTGGAATGCCAAAGCAATATTTGGTCAGCTTATTAGGAAAGTATAACCTACAAAAAACGTTCAAAATTACGGAAATGTCGTTCTTGGTACGTGGGACATCGTGAAATATCTATTGTCATGTACTATTATCATTTACTGATACACTACTCAAAAATTTTCCAGTAACTGGGATTCTTGACGACGACGTAAAATGCAATAAATATTCTCAACTTTTGATTCAGTGAAGCTATTATTCTGTTCATTACACACTTCATTTTGGATTTAGGTGCTATTTCTATAAAATACATGAAATTCCCGCATAAATAAAATTTTTTATTATAATGACCAGCTTAATTGCATAAGACAATGATTCATAACAGAAGTATTATTAACGAAATGTAAGACAATGATAAAATTAATAAACTTATATATTTTTTCGCATTTGTGTGCGATTTTGCAGCACCAAATTCCACATTAAAAATGGAAATATTTATTTTATGTTGTATTTATGAACAAAAGAATTTTAAGAATGTTATTTTAAGCGAAATCAAGACAAAGGCTGTTTGAGAACGAACAAAAATTGAACGGCTATGCAACAACTGAAATATTTAAGGAGATGAGGCCCTTTTATAGGGCCGATGACAAGGCTTTCAAAAGCATGAAAGGAAACAATGTAAGCGCACTTTTTGGTGCTAGAGTTTGAAAGGGAATTTCACAAGCATTTTCTATGAAATAGCCGATACAAATAACACACAATTAATGAGTTTAAAACAGTGATTTTAATGTGTGTTTTGATCAGTCGCTTTAGCGACATTCCGGCCAACAAGAGTTCACAGTCTTTCTGATTGGAAGCAGCGTTGGATCTTTAGCGCCATGCCATTGCTTGACTTTGATGTTCGGCAGCGCGTTCCTCCTCGAATTCTTTTCTCGTCTCCCAACGGTTTGAGTCTTCTTGCTCATCGGACAGCTTTCTCTTCGGGCTCTTCGTTTCACGTTCGGTGAGCTTCTTCTTGCCCATTTCGGGAGTTTTTCGTATCTGATGTTGAAAGTTGCTGAAAATTTGCATACCGGGGTTTTCGGATATCCTGAATCCGAATTCGAAATCAGATTTGAAATTTGAAAATTTGAATTCGCGCCAAAACGTAAAAACGTGTTTTTAGAGGTTTTTATGATTGATTGATAGATCTGTTTTGTAATTTTCTAATTTTGCAATCTGAGATCTCAGGATACTGTCGTCAGAGTTTCATGAGTGATAGCTCATTCGATAGATAACGGTTTCCAGATTTCTAAAAAATTTTTTTTCTGGAATTTAACTTTTCTTTTGTACATTCTTTTGTGCCGATCGCGTCCGGAATTCAATATCGTAAATGTAGAATATTATCAGTATCAACGTATTGTTAGAGACATTACCTGGCCGATCCCTCCGATAATGTAGCGGAATCCTCTTTGACCAGACCCAACTTGGCGCCAAAAGACTATTTCTGCCTATCTCTGCCCACACTCTCTCCACACAAATTTTGACTGCTAATGTCCCAAATTGCAAAAATTGCGCCAAAAAAAGGGACATTAGCAGGCTAAAACCGGGGACATTAGCAGGCTAAGCCTAAGCCTAAACAGCAGCCTAAGGGCCTGTTCGCCTAACGGGGGGCCTAATCCTAAGTCCCTTGGGTTGGGTTGCCCGCCTAAGGGGTTGGGTTGTTCGCCTAAGGCGTTAGGAGTCGATTTAGGGCATGATGGCACGTGAAATAGATTCACGAGCCATCATGTGTCTGACCATTTTTCTCTGCTGTAGCAGCTTCATCATTAAAACGGCGCCAAGTGGTAATTACCCTCCTCTTTTTCTTTATAGATATCCAGCCCGCCAAATTCCGTGAAAATTTTCATTTGAATTCATTCTTGAGATATTTTATTTAGGTAGAAGTGCGCATTGAAGGCACATAGGTGCCGGGGGAGGTGCCTTGTCTATTTACTGCCGGAGACGGTAATTTATCCAAGTTGGTTCCAGAGTCTATTGATTGTTGAACTTTGTTATTGTTGCAGCCATACAGTAGAGCCAAGAATTTTACTAGTAATCACATATTGATCACATAATCAGATCGAAACGGTAAAGTTATCTTGAAATGGTTGACTGGAACTGGTGTGTATATCATTGATCACAAAACAAAATACTTTATACTCGCAGCCAATCAAGTGCTTGTTTGAACTCCTCAGTATAGCGATAAGCAAATTTTTGCAATTCTTTTGCTTCTTTTGGACTTTTTGCACGTTCTGCGCAAAGACCGATATTGCGAGTCATAGAAGTCAGTGCGAGTGCTTTTTTTCAGGTCCACAATGTTCATCGTCTTTTCCTCCACTTTCAAGGCGGCGTCCAGCGCTTTACTCAATTCGCCAGCGCACTCGAGTGCATCATCAGCATAGCTATCAAGAAGGTCATTTGATTTTGCTCCCTTCTTTATGGCGCCGAGTGTGGTTATAAACTCCGGCAACTTCTTTATATATCCTTTAGGCGTATTTTCCTCTTTTTCAATTCTTGGCTGCTCTAAGTTTAAACAGCTCTCTAAGAGTTTTAGAGAGCTGTTTAAAGTTTCAATTATCTTGGAGCCGTCTGTCACCGGTGTGCCAAATTTTTCCTCAAGTTCTTGGTGGTTCACCACCTTTTGTTTCATGGAATCCCACTTTCCTTTAATCTCTTCCAAGATTTTTTTGATTTCTCCAGTTTCTTGTTCCAAAGTTTTGCCTAAACAAAAAATTCCAAAATTAAATTTAGATGAAAGTTAGCGAATGAAAATTTACAGCGTAATCCCCTACTAGGTATTAGGCAAAAATAAACATGAGTGAACTTTTAGAGCAACCCAATATAAGGTAAGTGAGTAGGTAAGTAACAAGCATATATGTGCTGGAGACAGTACATAAAATTCAGATAATAAATCCAAGCTGGTAGAACATATTGATTATTGAACTTTGTTATTGTTGTAGCCATAGAGTAGAGCCAATAATTTTATTCGGAATCACATAATAGAGTAATGGATTGTCAGAATTCTCTGCCTTTCACTAATAACACTAGAGAATTCTGACAATCCTGAAGAACTGGGCAGCTAATAAGACGGAATATATAGATAGAAATCCCTCAAACATTTTGCCATGCGAGTGTAATTTATGTTCTCGAAACTGTCCTCAGAATCCTGTTCAGAGCGATAGCCTTAAAGAATCTCAGATTACTATGCCTCCTCCTCAAATAGGAGCAAGGATTTCCGGGAAATTTTTTCTGCTGATCCACGTGTACATTTTGGTTCTAAGAAGAAAATACCTTCCAAGTTGATTGAAGAAGCACAGCGTCGAATAAAAGCGTATAACGCCATTTTACGTTTAGCGCAGAATAAAAGTAAAGAGAAAACTGCAAACTATTTGCCCTGGGAAAAGTTTCAACCAATACTTCTGAATGGTGAGTGGCAATGCCAAATTAAAAACTTGAAAACCGGAAATAACATGATAATGAACCAGGTACATATGTTGGATACTGCAAGCATATAGGAAAGATGTTTTAATGGTTCACTTGGACGAAGATATTGTTTATGAATTGCATGAGTAATTGCGACTGCATAATCCATATATGAAAGCCTTTGTTTCTACAGGGGAGCTGTATCGTGAACAATTGCAGAAGGCAGGTCCAAATACAGATTTTGTTCATATCAAACTGACTATTCTCAACCGCAGGGAGGTACCGGCCGAGTTTCGAGAAAAAGCTGAAAGTAATGAGCATAATAAAGGTTACGTTACGTCACGTGAGCCTAACGAAGCTGCTGCAATATATATTGGAGATGTAAAGATATTGGAGATGTAAAGTCGTCAGCGGCCTCGAGTGCAAACTTGGTATATTTTAGAAAACTGTTACTCTCTGAGTTTGCTTCGCTTTTTAAGGCGCCGAGTGTATTCTTAACCTCTTTCAATTTGTCCTGTATATGTTTCAGTTTTTCTTTAGGCGTATTTTTTTCTAAAATAAAAGTTCTAAAGTGAGAATTTGAAAAAGCTAAAACACTAAATTTGTTTTTAGCGGCATTACCTGCTTCCGATTTTCCTTGTTCCACAGTTTTTCCTTTATCTAAATAGAATATTCTCAGAGTGAACGCAAAGGTAAGTTGGTAAATTAATAAGATTATCATATAATAGGTGGTAAAACATGAGTTGCTAAGAGTCATCATAGTATGCTGAAAATAAAAAAACGTTGCGATTTTTAGTCCACCTGATAGTTTGCACCCAAATTGCACCCGAAAGAGCAAATAAACTATACATTCAACAACATATAACATTCATAACTTTCATTTCATTCTAGAAGAAATATTCAAACATAAAATAAAACTGTTAACCGGACTTATTCCGCACCTTATATATGTTTCAGTTTTTCTTTAGTCGTATTTTTTTCTAAAATAAAAGTGAGAATTTGAAAAAGTTGAAACACAAAATTTGTTAGTAACGGCAATACCTGCTTCCGATTTTCCTTGTTCCACAGTTTTACCTTTACATAAACAGAAGATATAAAGAGTGAACGCAAATGTGAGTTGATAATAAAAAATTATTATGGTTATCATAGAAATCGTAGGTGGTAAAACAAGGGTTGTGAATAATTGTTGCTAAGGGTTGCTAATAGTCATCATAGTATGTATAAATTGAAAATTGATGATATGCCATTTAAAAAATTCGCGATTTTAGCTGGCCCGATAGGTTGTACCCAAATTGCACCCGTAATTGCAGACAAACTAAGCGAATAAATTTTCTGACTTCCGACAAAAAAGTTTGGTATAGAAGAGCAATATCGAATTTGCGCTAAGTAGCTAAAAAATGGGTCAAAAACGTCAAAACGTGCATCCCATATAAGGGATGTTCTTACATTAGCGCTCGCTTTGAACTAACTCAATGCTTACTCAAATCAGCTTGTAGATCTTTCACCGTTTTGCTGATTTCGTTAATAGCGCTAAAAGCAGACGGCTGCAATTCTTTTGCTTTTTCCGGATCTTTTGCGTATTCTGTGTAGCTTCCAATTTGTTCAATATCCTTATACAGTGTGCGTGCCAAACTGCTCAATTTTTTCATATCTATGTCTTTTTCCTCTACTTTCAAAGCGGCATCCAGTGCTTTACCAATTGGCCAGATTGTCTGAGTGAGTTAACAATATTATCATCAAAACTCTTTTGGCCAAAGAAGACTTGGCGAGTCTCATCCATTGTAACTTAGCCACCGAAATTTGATTCATTTTTTAAAGCGTCGAGTGTAGTCTTAACCGCTTTCAATTTCTCCTGTATATGTTTCAGTTTTTCTTTTGGAGTATCTAAAAGAAAAATGAATGGTGTGAAACTGGAACCTGGATATTTCGGCATCTGCCAAGTTCCTGGATCTCGCACACCTGCGCACCTGGAGTTCCCAAGAACAAAGTTTCATATCAGACCCGGAGACAAGCAACTATGCTCGTGGAACATCCCGCCAGGCGCGCAGGTATACAAGATCAATGAACACTCCGGATTCCGTTTGCACTTAAATTGCAGATAAAGTGGGTGAACAGATTATTTATTCTAACTCGCGACGAAAAGTTGGGTATAAAATAGTAATATCAGATTTCAGCTAAGTGCCAAAAGCTTAATCAAAATCAATCAAAAAAAAGTAGCATCACATACCGTAAATCCTCCAATAAGTCCCCCCTCAATTAAGTCCCCAAATAAGTCCCCCTCTGGACTCCTTACGAAAAAATAAGTCCCCCTCAAATAAGCCCCCCCCCCAAAAAAATGGGTTTTTCCAAATTTTTCCAAATACAAAATTTTTGGCGCAAATTTGAATTTTTATCGCAAATTTTAGTTTTTTACAAAATGTTACAAAAAATTGATAAATTTGGTAAAAATTTTGGTTGGTCGTTCAAAAATCCAAAAAATTCAAATTTTTGGCCAAAATTTTTTGCCGCCAATTCTAAATTGGTTTAAATTTTTAAAAATTTAGCCAAAAAGTCCCAAAAAATTTCGCCGCGCCTTAGGCGCGACCACAAAAAAATAAATAGCCTCCCTCAATTAAGTCCCCCCCCCCCAATATGTCCCCCTATAGACCCCTTACGAAATAATAAGTTCCTCGGGGGACTCATTGGAGGATTTACGGTATATGGGATGATGCCTCCAATGGTTAAGCCACAGGTTTGTCGTATGTCATATTTATGATTTAATTTAACCCACGATTAGCCACTTTAAAACTAATAAAAGCTCACCTGATTTTACCACATTAATAAGGATCGAGGCGGCGACTACACACAAAATAATATTCATTCCTCAATTATCCCAAATGGTTGTATAAATATTGCAAAGTCGCTAAATTAAAAATATATAACTGATATTCAAAATTGTGATATGGGATAATGGTTCATCAAACGATAAAATATTTCTGCTCATTATGAAGGTTTACAGTTTGATATAACGAAAATTTAGGTTCCCACAGATTTTTCTTAGCCATAAGTAATGCACATTTTCATTAAACATACTTTTAAGGGGCACTAAAAGGATACCATGCTTTAAAAAAGGTATTCTCCTGTGAATGAAATAATTCATCTTAAAAGCATATTAAAATTATGCTTAAGCATAACATGCATTAAAAACTGTTACACGCCATGAACATGGTTAGTTTCAAACAACACGGTGCGGCTTCGCCGCACCGTGTTGGTTGAAATAGGGCTGTGCAGTGCTAACCTTTCCTAACCTTTGCTAATGCTAGCCTTAAAATCAGGGGCGATTCTGATGTGTGATGAAATTTCATCACACATCAGATTTCCCCTGATTGTACGCACGCCCATGCCCTCTTACAATCAGGAAATATCTCATGAAATTAATTTTCATCAGATTTTCCGATGAAATTTCATCACACATCACCCGCTTACAATAGCGAAAAATTTGATGAAATATTCCAGTGTTAAATATAGCAGTTATTTTATCTACATATTTTATTTCCATTTTTGGACCGTGTTTCGCTATGTTCATGACAAAAGGAGAGAGACAACGCAAAGAGATAAGATATGGAAATAAATCGTAACTTAAAATCGTCTCTTAAAAGTCAAACAATATGTTAGAGACACCAGCAGACACTACAAAACGCAAAGGAATTATGAAATTAAGCTACAAATTTCACTTTTGTACCAAAGAACAAAAAAATTTTACACAAAAACACAATATATTTACAAGACATATGATAACCACAATGAAAAAGCTCGAAAAATGCACCCAAAATCTGATGAAAATTAGGGTGGTTGAAAAAAGTGCATTTTTGAGTGAAAAAATGAAAAGTTAGAAAAATTCTGAAAAACGCGTTGAAATCTAGACAAAAAGTTGACATAGAGTGAGTAACATCAGATTTATGACCAACATAGCGAAAAACGCTCCAAAAATGGAAATGAAATCTGATGAAAAAATCTCCCCACAAATCTGATCAAACTTTTGTTTGATCAGAATCACCCATCAGATTTTTCATCACACATCAGATATTTCGCTATTGTAAGCACCCGATGAAAATTTCATCGCCCGATGAAATTTCATCAGATTTTTCATCAGAATTTTCATCAGAATTTTCGCTATTGTACGCGGGTGATGTGTGATGAAATTTCATCACACATCAGATATTTCGCTATTGTAAGGCCAGCATAACCCCTGAAAAGGGAGGTTAGCATGCTAACCCAGAAGGTTAGCATGCTAACCCACATTGTTTGTGCAATAACCAGAAACAAAGAGGAGACACAAGAGACGTGAGACAAAGAGAGCGTTTTATTGGGGCGCCGCACACTAGCTCTTTATTGGCCTGATTCTGAGTTAGGTGTCAGAGAAAGAGAGTTATAAACATGCCTAGTTTCAACCAAAACGATGCGGCTTCGCCGCACCGTGTTGGTTGAAACATTTGGGCGCGGCTACGCCGCGCCCGTGTCTTACATTCCATGCCATGTCATACATGCTTATATTATCATGACTGGATAGCTAGAATTAGAATTAGCAGAGCTTGCGAGCTCACTTTTTTAATGCTACATTATCGTGCTGACGTTCACATGCTTACATTATCATACTTACATTCTCATGCTTACATTCTCATGCATACGTTCACATGCTTACAGAAGGAAGCTTACAGTAGCAGAGCTTGCGAGCTCACTTTTTTAATGCTTACATTCTCATGCTTACATTTTCACTAACATAAAAAGCAAGGATATCCGTCATCGCCTTCAAAATGTTAGAAAAATAGGTAATAATCTTCGTCTCAGCAGTGTTCAATTAAAAAAGACCATGAAAGCAAATGCTTGCGAGTTCGGCCTTTGCATTCTTAGATTCACATGCTTACAGAATGAAGCTTACAATATCTTAAATTGAAAAAATAGTCATTTAAAAAAATGTAAAAAGCAAAGATGTCCGCCATAGCCTTAAAAATTTTATAAAAATGGAATTGGAATTTTTCCACCTTTAAAAAGCCTTGAAAATTGAAAAATGCATTTTCAAAGAGAGATATTCAAAAAATTCATTTATATTTTTGTCGACATCAGAATTTCATGAGGGTCATTTAAAAAAAATCATGGAAAAATACCCATTGGGTCATGAGATATCAATGTGAACGACCGACATAAGCCAAAAAAGCCATAAAAGAAGGGAAGCGGTGAAATACATTAAGCGAAAGAGTGTTTGAGAATATATAAGCATCGACAAAAACTAATTTATCGTTTGGCCCATTCAAACACTTGAAAAATGCATTTTGGCGCGAATTCAAACTTTGAATTTCAAATCCGACTTCGGATTCGGATTCAGCGTGGTCGAAAACCCCTGTATACCAATTTTCAGCGTCTCAGATGCAATGGAACGAAAAATCACTTTTTTGGGCCAAAAAGTGGCTTTTTGGCATAAAAAATTAAAAAAATGGCCATTTAAAAAAATGTAAAATGCAAAGATGTCCGCCATAGCCTTAAAAATTTTATAAAAATAGAATTGGAATTTTTCCACCTTTAAAAGCCTTGAAAATCGATAAATGCATTTTGGCGCGAATTCAAATTTTGAATTTCAAATCTGACTTCGGATTCGGATTCAGCATGCTCGAAAACCCCTGTATACCAATTTTCAGCGTCTCAGATGCATTGGGACGAAAAATCACTTTTTTGGGCCAAAAAGTGGCTTTTTGGCATAAAAAATTTAAAAAATGGCCATTTTTAAAAATGTAAAATGCAAAGATGTCCGCCATAGCCTTAAAAATTTTATTAAAAAAAGAATTGGAATTTTTCCACCTTTTAAAAGTCTTGAAAATCGAAAAATGCATTTTGGCGCGAATTCAAATATTCAAAAAAATCATTTCATATTTTTGTCGACATCAGAATTTCATGAGGGTCATTTAAAAAAAGATCATGAAAAAATACCCATTGGATCATGAGATACAGATGTGACAAATACTCATAAGCCAAGTACTTAAAAGAAGGGACCCCTTCGGAGGACCAAGGTAAATAGTTTGGTTAAAACTTTATTTTTCCAAGTTCCGGCCAAAATTGGGCTAATGGTGGCAAAATAGGGTACCAAAATAGGGTGTAAAATCTAAAATTGTCTAAAAATTAGTCTAAAATATATATAAACTTTTGTCAATGGTACTAGTTTATGTCTAAAAGTAGCTAAAAATAGCACTTTTTAGCCGAGTTTTGGCCATTCTTGGGCAAACCCCCATTTAACGCACTTTTGGGCTGCAACTTGGAGTGCGTTAAATGGGGGTTTACTGTATAGAAGTTAGATATACGATCGGGTCTCTATATAACGGATCTCTATATAACCGCGGTTTTGTCCGGTCCCGTGGATTTTAATTTAAAAATTGTCTCTCTATAACGGCGATTAAAAAAAAACAATATGTCCCCCTTTGTTTTTTTCGGGCACCGCCGGAGAATATTTTTTGGCTCTTTTAGCAAAAATTAAGTAAAGTAGCTAAATACAGCAAAATTATCGTCTGAGATGGGTAACAAGTACCAAAATACCGATTTTGCGAGGTATTTCGCCGTAAAAGTGGGTCTCTATATAACGTCAATTTTGTCCGGTTCCGAGACCGCCGTTATATAGAGACTTGACTGTATAAGTAATTACTTTGATACATAACTCTAATCACAACTCCAGGAATAAAAGAAAAATCGAAGCTAATTCTCTTTAGAACATTGCATCATAGAAAATTTTGAAATTTGCTTATGAAAAAAATAGCAAAGGTCATTTTTTACTGAATATTTAACAGATGAAGGATAAGAATAAGAAGTGGGCTAGAAGAAGTAATGACCTGGTCATTAGGTCATTTTATGGATAAAGTGAACAAAAATTTCGTTTCAAACAAAAGCGTGACAAGGCAATACAACTTTGTGCTTCGGATTAAACATAAGAGATCATAATAGTTACATGTTAGAACATAAACAAGTCAGATGGAACATAAATGACGACAGTTATATAAGTTATTACTTTGAGACTTAACTTTAGTAACAGTTTAACAGGTTAAACGAAAGATTCAAATAAACATAAATATCAGGATACGAGAATTTTTCTGAAATTTCCGGCAAAAACTGAAAGGCTAAGTCAGAAAGATGTCTGGCATGGGATAGTAGATGTATGTCGGGTAACGGCACTGGTTAGTCATAGAAAGATGGCTGACGGCTATGGGACAGACGCTGGGAATAATCGAGTCGCTCTCTGCGACAGTGTCGCAGCGACACTCCTAACGAAAACAATTAGTACTAGATGACATAATAAATGTAAATGGGAAATCGCATAAATGAATGACACAATCAGGATGCGCACTGTTTATATCCACGGCATATATGGATGCATTTACATACATGGACATACATTTCACTTAAAAGTCCAGCAAATAAATGTCTAGGGTGCCTTTGAAAGCATCGATGCTCTGTCGAGGCAGAAATGTATGTAGAATGGTTGCATATTGATTGTGACCAATTAAAAAATTGCAGCAAATGAATATCTAAGGTTTCCATTTGACAGGGTGCTGTGTCGTAGCAGAGGTGTATGTAGCAGGGCTACAACCGGTTATACTGGGGTGTATAACCGGATAGTGAAAAACACGTCAAAATTTTTGCGTTTTCATGGGTATTTGATTTTTTCACTTGAGCAATCCCAATTCAACTTGTTACTATACGGTTGAGTCATCAATATCTGATTTGACAAATTTACGGTAAAAAACCGAGTTTTTAGCGATTTGTCGATTTCACTATCCGGTTAAAATTTTTGACCGGATAGTGAAATTGGTTTAGATGAAATCGGATTAGATAGAGTAGAGACCAAGATAATTGTATGTTAGAACATAAACAAGTCAGACGGAAAATAAATAAAGACAGTTATAGAAGTTATTACTTTGAGACGTAACTTTAGTAACAAGGTGACGAATAAAGGTAAAAACGAAACGAGCCAAATACACATAAATTTCGGGAGAGCCTAAGTCAGAAAGATGTCTGGCATGGGATAGTAGATGTATGTCGACAACGGCAAAACTCCAAATTTTTGAATTGCTCACAATCAATACGCGTCCATTCACGCTACATACATATCTGCTCGGCCCTTTCATGTTATACGCAGACATGCTACGACAAGACGCCTTGAATGACAAGCCCTGTTTTCAAAGAAACGCTAGACATTTGTTTGCTGCGGTTCGAAGTGGAATGTATGTCCGTGCATATAAACAGTGCGCGTCCTACTGGTGTCATGAAATGTAGGTCCATGCAAAAATCAGTGGGCATCTCGCTTGTGCCATTCATTTTCTTACAGCTTCTTTTCTTCATACATGTCGTTGTACAATTCGTAATGCATTTTCCAAAACAAGCATAGGTCAAAAATTTTGAATTGTTGCGATCAATAACGTCTATTCATGCTACATATACCTCATACATACCTACATACACCTCTGCTACGACATAGCACCTGTGTCACAAAGAAAACTTAGACATTCATTTGCTGCAATTTTTGAATTGGTCACAATCAATATGCATCCATCCATGCTATATACAACTCTGCTACGACAGAGCATCGCTGCTTTCAAAGGAACCCTAGACATTTATTTGCTGCACTTTGAAGTGAAATGTATGTCCATGTATGTAAATGCATCCATATATGCCATGCATATAAACAGTGCGCATCCTGATTGTGTCATTCATTTATGCGATTTCCCATTTACATTTACTTTGCCAAATTTCAGAAAATATTCTCAAATCGTGAAATTGTGTTTATTTGAATCGTTTGTTTTTATCTTTATTTATCACTAAACTTAAGACTCAAAGTAATAACTTATATAACGGTCTTCATTTCCGTTCCATCTGACTTATTGATGTTCTGTCACGCAATAATTATGATCTCGTATGTACAACTTTAATCCGCAGCTCAAAGTTGTATTGCCTGTATCACGCTTGTTTGAAACGAATTTTTCTTGCTTTATACATAAAAACGCCCTAATGATAAGGACGTTTCTTTTTCTAACCCAGTCCTTATTTTACTCCTTTATCTGTTAAATATTTAGTAAAAAATGACCTCTGCTATCTATTATATAGGTACCACAGTCTACCCCCGTTTATCCGGACCCTCTCTTATCCGGACGGTTTTGGCCGGAACGGATTTTTTCCATACAAATTTTCCTCATTTTTCCGGATTTCCCCCGTTTATCCGGACTGAATTGGGAAAATTTAGGACAAAAGGGTCCCCCTATTGATTAACCCTCCCACTCTGTGCTACATGGTTAAAAAGATTGACTCAATTTGATTTCAAAACTTTAATTTTATACGCAATTCAAATCGTCGAAAATATTTGGCGCATCCTGTACTTTTTATCACGAGTTTGTGGTGCATTATTTGTTCTTAAAGCCGCTAACTTGGCCTGCTTCTAGATCAAACTCGTTTATATGTCTGTGTGCATCTGAGATGTACGGGTTTTTCCCGGCTTATTCCGGGGATGTAGGCCCAATCCCGACTTAACTCGGAAATATACGGGTTAATCCGGGATTAAACTGGAATATAGGTGCTAATCTCGGCTTAATCCAGAAATATACGGGTTAATCCCGGCTTACTCCGAAGTATACGGGTTAATCCCCGCCTAATCCGGGAATATACGGATTAATCCGGAAATATACGGGTAAATCCGGGGTAGTTCGGAATAATCCCTGTTTAATCCGTTAATATACGGGCTTAATTCCCTCTTAATCCGGGAATATAGAGGCCAATCTGCGGGGTCAATTTTTTTTGGGGGGGGGGGGGTATTCGCATGATTTAGGTCCGGAAGCCTCGAATAGCGGGTGAAAATGGTCTGTGTTTGGTCTCTATTAAGGGAGATTTTGATAAATTTTGGTATAGATTATTAATTTAAAATAGTGGGGCAAGTGAAGTTTTTTAGTACCATAATAAGATTTTATCTAAATTTTACCTTAATTTTGTCTTTTCCGTATTTAGTGGATATATAAACTAACACCAAAAGTGAATGATCATATGTGTTTGCAGAGTATTGGCTTTGTATTTTTGCGTAAATTCTCTGTAATATCGTGACTCATTCAAAAGTGTATTTGTATTTAAACCAATTTACTTGATATCAGTCATCAGTTCTATTCTCTTAACCTAGTCATCGCTCTGCCGTATAATGATGTAACCCATAGCCTTTAAATACTCATGTTCCAAACTGTTATTGATCCGTATCAATTCAGTACCAAGGCTTTAGTCTGTCTGTCACCTTCAGTCTTGTAGTGCATTTTTCTTGTAAATATTTTACTCTAGTAAAACTATTATTAATCAACAGCTTTGTTTACACTTTTAGAAGCCAGCGGGATCCATTAGACAAAGATGCGCATTAAATATACCACACACATTGTTCACATAATATGTATACTTTGCTCTTTTCTAAACGCAATATCAGGTTGGTGTCTTATTACTGCTATACTAGCGGCATGGTACTCCCTACGGGAGTCCGATTAAAATTTTTTTCAACATGTATACCATATGCTCTAAGTTCCCTCACATTCCAAGGGGAAGGTCGGGCGCTCCGCGCGCGACCTTCACCACAGGACTGGCTCGCCGCCTCGCAATGTTCATGGGTAAGATTGAGTTGTACCTACTTTTGCTCTACGTACTATATGCTCTATATTCCTTCACGTTTAAGGGAAATTGTCACGAAATTCTTACAGATGGACCATATGCAGTCACAAAAAATCGTCTAAATTTTTTGAAAACCGGTATCAGCACATCCGTAAGAACATGAACTATCACTTGCGATCATAATGATTGCGGAAGTGGTCCATGTTACGCACCGACAGGGCTAGCTTACTGCAAGGATTTGAGTAATAAATTCTCCGTCAGCTATACCAAATTTTATTTTAAGGTGAACCAATATGCGAATATGAGAAAGAAACACAACTTCCGGAACAAACCAAGGATCGGGCACAGGCGCTGGATCATCGTCCCATTGCAAAATCCACAAATGGCTTGATATCGGAGTGGCGTAAGAAATCAGAATTAAACCCTAAACCGGGAGATATAATCCAATACCGTGAGCACGGGGATGTTGCACTTTATCTCGGTAAAGGTGTCGCCCATATATTTGGTGACAAATTCAAAAACTACGACGTTCTTATTCATATGAAAGATGATTGGGCCGGAAGTATACATATACAACTATTCAATTGGGCCCAAGAGAAGGATTATATTAAACTGCGCATATACAACATCCTGGAATCCAAATACGAATCTTTTAGTGTCATCGAAATGGCGAAGAGGGCTAAGAAATGGGTAAGTAACTTCAAAGTATCATGCCTCGAACACAACCATTTTGGACTTGCGATTGATGTAACCCATAATGTAATTAAATTCAATTCAAAACAAATACATTCTAGATCGGCTGCAGAGCTACGAAATACAGCTATGAAAAATACAATTACGAACACTTTGTTCATCTTATAAAGCACGGCAGGTTCGAGAGCATTATCGAGAAAGACCTGAAAATACTTTATGAAGAGAGTGATCCAGGTAAGATTTAAGTAAAAAAAGAGAATTTTTTTTATTTATAAAAAGAAAATGTATATTCAGATAATCCTACAACGAACATTTTGAAAGATGATTGCGCTGGCGGACATCGAGCGTATTCCCCACATGGAGAGTATTCTTCAGAAATATACAGCTTGACAAGGAAAAAACTATATGGAGGAGACCAACATCCCAAGACAATAGTCAGCTCAAATGCCCAATTTCTTAAACAATTCTACAAGTTCGTACCGGCCAAAGGTGAGAAGGGGCCAATTTTGAAAATTGCCAACTATCCTGAACTGGTGCTGCATTTTCTGGAAGCCTATACTAATGTGAATGCCCACAAACTTTTACGCAATCCCTCAAAGTTGGAAGAATTAATAAAAACTCCACCTGCTAGTCAGGAGTCACATATACAGGCTCTATTGGATGAAATGAAGTTGTTGTGGTGCGCCGAAGCTATCAAAATTGCTCCACCAAAAACAGATAGCCAACTTTTTCAATGTGGAAAGAGCAGGTAAACAAATAAAAATCGATAAAATTATAAAATTTTAACAAACCAACAAGAATACGTAAACTTTTTGAATCTTCTTACCTAGTATTTCAGTGCTGAATCTCCGGGTTTTGTCAGCTCATTCTTAGGGGTGCTTATTCCATTTTTCCAAGGTGCATTCTTAGGGGTGCTTATTTTCGAAATGTACCTATTTTAGAGTAATTTTTAGCGGGGAACCCGAATTTGAGGTCAAAATTTAGCTGAAATATAGACAAATTTAGACAAAAACGTACCTATTTTTGTCCGTAAGTGAGGTTTTTTGTCCCTAAGTGAGGTTTTTGTCCGTAAGTGAGGTTTTTGTCCGTAAGTGAGATTTTTTTTGTCCGTAAGTGAGGTTTTTTGTCCGTAAGTGAGGTTTTTTTGTCCGTAAGTGAGGTTTTTTGTCCGTAAGTGAGGTTTTGTCCGTAAGTGAGGTTTTTGTCCGTAAGTGAGGTTTTTTGTCCGTAAGTGAGGTTTTTGTCCGTAAGTGAGGTTTTTTGTCTGTAAGTGAGGTTTTTGTCCGTAAGTGAGGTTTTTTGTCCGTAAGTGAGGTTTTTGTCCGTAAGTGAGGTTTTTGTCCGTAAGTGAGGTTTTTTGTCCGTAAGTGAGGTTTTTGTCCGTAAGTGAGGTTTTTTGTCTGTAAGTGAGGTTTTTGTCCGTAAGTGAGGTTTTTTGTCCGTAAGTGAGGTTTTGTCCGTAAGTGAGGACCTGACCCAGAAGGCTGGACTTGCTGGCAGCAGTAATGGTTAACACTCAGCCTATCTGGGCCGGCCCCAAGAACGTACGAGGTTGGAGCGGCCGAAGGCCGCGACGGTCGACCGCACCCTAACGCTGGACTGGCCTAAGAACACTGGCCCAAGAATTCTGGACCGACCTTAGAAGAAAGGCCGGGCCCAATAACGTAGGGGTTGGAGCGGCCGAAGGCCGCGACGGTCGACCGCACCCTCACTCAAAATTAGACTAAAGCATGGTATTCAGACTCCCGAACCGCACCCGATGAGCGGCCGAAGGCCGCGAAGTCGGCGCCAGCCGACCTAGGTTTTTTTCCAGCGCCGAAGGCGCTGGAAAAAAACCTAGTAAATAATAACAGAGAAAAATCTTCCTTCGCATTTTATTTTCCTTCCCATTTTATAATTCCTTCGCACACCAGTGATTACATCTTTCATGGAACCTAAGCTTTGGGCGAACAACCTTAGCGTGAGACTTGATCTTAAACTCAAGCTTTCGGCTAAAAGGCACAATGCCAACAAATTAAAACTATTGGATGAAATGAAATCCGAAATTTGTTTATCCGAAAATGTTTATCCGAATATTTGTTGGCACAATGCCAACAAATTTTCGGATAAACAACGGGTGAAGCACTTTTTGGGTACTATTTTTGAATTTTCTCCAAAGGCTATACAGAATTTAAGATTGGGGAGAAAAGCTTTAGAATTAATCCCAGATTTAATTAATATTAATTTTAGGACCCACTTCAATATAGACGCATTGGTGCTGCGCGATGTCGTGAAAATTGCCAAGCTTGCTCTTAAGGTTTGTGGAAATACTTTCAATTTGAAATTCTTGTGTCAAATCGATTACAGGATTTTCTTAACGTCATCACACCCATGATCGATGGTGACCATAACAATAAATGGCTAAACAAGCAGAGAAAATCTAGTGATAACCCAATGCTTTATATGACCGTAGCGGATTGGATGGACCCCAGTCACCTCTACGACGCATACGAAGGAAAACGATGCGTGGAAGAGCAATTTCTGGATAAACTTTGGCGAAGTGTTGAGATCGAAAGTGCTCCACCACGACCGTATGAAATCAAAATTGATCAATTTGATTCTCATGAAGCAAAGTGAAGACTATGGTTGTGAACACGTAAATATATTTACAGTATCGATTCACATTTCCGGGAAAGTCATTCGTCCTCCATTTCATTTATACAGTATTATATCCAATGTAAACGAGTGTGTAGCAATAGACTCTAGAAATAAAGATATATCATATCAGAACTAAATATCTGAGTTGCCTTAAAAACATTCCAAAAATAGTGCAATATTCGAATTTCCAGCGATATTCTGAAAATAAATTTTATTGAAATTATTAATCACACTCAGAAATTGGATGAATATTGGCTATTCTGATATTGATAAGCCCCTCTAGAATCGTATTTCGGTCTCCTTTAGGGGCGTTCCCTCTCATAGGTTTGGGATGAGACCAGGGCCCCGCCGTCATAGGGGGAAATAGGGGAATTCCCCGGGGTCCAGCTTTTGGAAGGGTGAAAAAAACAAAAGGAGGGACCAAAGGAAATTATTTGGTGAAAAAAGAAGCATATTTTTTTAATTTTCGAGGAATGTTCAAAAATTTCAATGTCAATTTTTGGCATATAGCGTAATTTTTGAAAAATTTTCCCTTCCTTTTAACATACTTAATTAATGTGCAAATTGTCTAAAATAGCGCCACAGGTGAAATTTTTTTTAAATCGCGCTGCTTGCCACAAATTTTAGAAAATTTTAGTGAATATCCATTCCGGAATTAGAAAATGTTCGCCTGCGGCGCTATTTGGATGCCATGTATCCTCCAAGTATTTTTGAAAATAGTCCATATTTTTATGAAAATCGCCAAAATTGAAAAATTTTCACCTGCGGCCCTATTTTTTTTTCTCTTCTCTATTTACCCTGAATAAAAATATTGGCATTACAGTTTCGGCTCGAATTTTAAAAATTTGAAAAAATACACCCCTAAGAATGCAACTGGGAAAAAATTCCCCGGGGTTAAAAAATTCTCACCGCGGGGCACTGGATGAGACCCCTATATAAGCCTCCCATTCCTCAGGCGATTGAGCCCTTAACATTTCAGTCTTGGCCCCAATCTCTAACTAAATTTGCTACTAGTTTTACTGCTGCTTTTTCAGCTGCATTGTTTTTTACTATGCAAATTTAGTCTCAAATTTTCTCGAAATTTTCCCAACTAAATGCAAAATCTGATCATGCCACTATATACCAACTTTTAAAGCTCCATCCATTGGTACAATCAGATTTTTTGATTCTCGTCAAAATTCCATGTTTCTGTAAAATATTTTTAAACAGATAGTGGTCCCAAGCGGATTGCTCTGCAAATAAATTCGATTAACTTCGCTAAAGCCTTCCTTTGAATTTATCGAATTACCCCACCATGCCAAATACTTAAAAGAAGGGATAATGTTTCTGTCAAAGAAAATTTCATATTCCGTTAAGAGTGATATTATTTTAAAACTTTTTAAGCTGTTAGGATCTACAAATCAGTCTCGATACGTTTATCTATCCTATCTATGCATATAAGGTCAAAGTATCACGGCCGATTACACATTTTATTGCACTTAAGATTAAATCGATAACGGTTGATATATTGTTACATAGCGGAAAAGTTCAGTCAAATTCAGACTTGAGCGCTAAAAATTAAGAAATGTTTTTCATTTGCACTACTTTCTTCGCAATAGCTGAAGGCCCTGCACTGATATCCTTTAACGTATCCATCGCGGATTGAATCTTCCCCTTGAGCACTTTTTTCGTTTCTTCCGTTACCTGATTTCCGACCTCAAGGTTTTCTGACTCACTCAACGCATCTGAAAAGTGCTGCTGGAGTTTTATCAATGAAGCAGAATTTTCAGCCGAAATTTGGTCAAGCACTAATTCCAGGCCTTTCTCGAGTTTTTCTTTTTTCTGCGCAGTGATCTGCTTTCCGACCTCAAGCGCTCTTAAATGATTCATGAGACTTAAACACACTTCATAAGACTTATTCGCATTATCGTTTAGTTGATCTTTATTGATATCAGACGGGTTTTTGACGCCTCTGAAAAGCTTCAAAAGCGGGATAGAAGTATGCCAGCAAGAAATGGAAAGATTCTTCACCTGAAAATAGAGGTATTTTTGACTAGTCGGAAAATAGTATGTAAAGTGGCGTTCGTATAAAAATGATCTTTTTTGCTCAAAAATGTTATTTTAAAAAGTGTTAAGGAATGGAAATATTTTTACCTGAAAATAGAGGAATTTAATTGATAACTATTGACGAACAGAATATTGGGTAAAATCATTAATTCCGGGTAAACAAGCTCTGAGCGACTGGAAGAGATCGCTGCAGGACCACTTTGTGTTAAACGTTTTTATTATTAATTGTCATTTTGCAATTTCTTGACAAGATATCAACCGTCTGAGCTTACTTTTCCTAACTAGTCGGAAAATATTATGTAAAGTGTTGTATATTTTTAGATGGTAATTTTTGCCCAAAGTAGACATTTTTTTCATTTTTACGAACATATCACATATTTACGAAAATGCCACATCACAACAAAAAGGGAGAAACACAATGTGGTCCAACCATCACAGATTTTTTCGAGTTTTCCCCTGTCGCCAATTTCGGCGCCAATTTGAAACCGGAATTTTCCAGGTAACTCTCTAGCCGTGCTCCCTCGCGAACTTTGACCGCTCATATCTCAAACGAGAGATCCGCATAGCAAAAACGGACATTTGTGTCGTCGAGTTACTTTTTGATAATCTATCGAACCCCAAAGGCCAAATTCCGAAAGCTCATATCCAACCCTATGTCACTCCTTGTTAACCCATTATTTCCGAGTTATATCCAAAACGCAACGCGAATGTTGACCCCTTTTTATCCGAGCGTTGCGAAAATGTACACAAGGTTGGATTAATTTTTGGCCAATTTTTTGGCCTCCTAGCTAAAATCTGATATTGCTCTTATATAACCAACTTTTTGTCCTGAATCAGGATATGTAATTAGTTTTTGCGTTCTAGCGCAAAACATTTTTTGCGATTTTCTCTCGAGATGTACCCTCGAAAAATTGAGAATGAACTAAAAAAATTTTTTTTGAGACTCAGCGCAAAAATTAACTTCAGTTTTTAGCTCAACGCATAAAAATTGACCAGAAAGAATGCATTTTAGGCTTTAAAAAAGTTCGAAATTTTTTGGACAAATTTCTAAACCATAGAGGGTATCATGGATTTTGGAGCGTTTGAACCGAATGGGACCCAGTGGTGCGATAACGCAACGCTCCAAAAATATATGAAAATTGTCGAATTAAAAAATTATATTTTCCCGATAATAGGGCCCACATGGGCCCTCTATACAAAAAATCAGCAAAATCCCACGCTTCGGCATATAAGGGTCTCCTACGGTTCGGCAATAATGGATTAATGGCCATAATTTTATATTGTACAGTCAAACCTCAATAAAGCGCGCGCCTCGGGACCGGGACCAGAGGCGCGCTTTATCGAGGGTTGGTCTTTTCCAAAGGGAAAACTGCTACAAAATGGCTGTTTTTTGTGTTTTTATGCTATTTTTAGCCTATTTATATGTTTTCGTAATATAGTTACACTATTTTATCTTAATTTTACCTAGTTTTACCCCAAATTTACCTTGTTTGAGCAAATTTTTGTCCAAACTGCCGTTTGAATTCACAAATTTCGCGCCTGGCGCGAAAAATGCTATTCAAGTTTCGAAATTTTATTTTGGAGGTTTAATGGGGGAAATCGTCGGGACCGGACACATACGCGCGCTTTATCGAGGCGCGTTTTATCGAGGTTTGACTGTATTTGTATATTTTTATTGGTCATTTATAATAATTCTCTTTACTTGTGTTACTTGTTCATCCTTTACCAAGAAGTCTGCAGGATTAAACTGATGGTTTACATTCTTGAGAAACATATCAAACAGTTCTTTCCAGAGCGCAAACAGCGCAGCATTAGGCGGGCTGGCAACTAAAAGTTATAACAGTCTTCCCACGTTTAACCGGACAGATATAGGGGAATATATACGGGAAATTAAATATAGTCTGACCTTGTTTAACCGGACAGATCGGGACCGGCCGATTCTGTCCGGATAAGTGAGGGTCCGGAGAACGAGGGAAATTTGTATGGAAAAAAATCCTTTCAGGCCAATTTAGTCCGGATAACCGAATTTTCGGTTAAAAATTTGAAATTTTTGGCGCGAATTAGAATTTTTTTAATTATTTCGCAATTTTTGGCTTATTTTTGAAAAATTTTTGACAAATTTATAAAAAGTGGGCTGAAAACCGAAAAATTTATGGAAAAAATTCAAATTTTTGACCAAAAATTCGGAATATTTGGTGAAAAATCGGCCAAAAATAGCAAAATTTTCAAATCAATAGGGGTACCGCTGGACTGTACCTCCCGGACTGCCAATTCAGTCCGGATAAATGAGGGAAATTTGTATGAAAAAAATCCGTTCCGGCCAAAACCGTCCGGATAAGCGAAGGTCCGGATAAGTGTAGGAACGAATAAACGAGGGAAGACTGTATACATAAATTTTTAATATAAATACCGTATTCCCTGTAATTGCATCCCCGGGGTAATAATTTTTCAAACGAGCTCCAGGGGGTAATAATTAGAGAGGGGTTAATAATTACAGGGCCAAAAATATTTCAATGTCGCCCCGCCGGGGGCGCGGCAAAAATTTTGAGATTTTTTATGAAAAACTAAAAATTTTCAGTGTTCTGGGGTTGAATATTTCAAAAATTTATCGTCAAAATTTACCTTTTTAGCTAAATTTCTGAAACTTTTTCGCATTTTTGTCAAAGTTTCTCGAATAATTTTCAAAATTTAAACCATTTTGAATTCGCGGCCGAAATTATTTGGGAAAGATTTGAATTTTTCTAATTTATTATCAATATTTTACTAATTTTCGTGAGATTTTTATGAAAGTTTACCATTTTCTGAATGATTTTAAAATTAATCTCTAAATTTTTAAGCGCATTTATTGCTCTGAATCATTGTTGACAATGAATTTTACTTTTTTAGCTATATTTCTCAAATAATTTTCCAAATTTAAACCGATTTTTTCCTTTCACTTTTCACAATTTTTCATAAGTTTTTATAATTTGACTGAAGGCTAAAGGCATGGATAATATTTTTCTCAAAAAATCTTGAAAATGCAGGATAAATGATTCTGGTTTATAATAAATAAATTTCAATATAAATATGAAAATGATATAAAAATGACTAAATCGAAAATGGAAAGTTCTATCAAAAATAGATAATTTTTCGTTTTTATTCGAAAATACGAATTATTTTTCTATTATTCTTATAACGGAACAAAATAAAGGTCTAGTAAAAATAATACAAAAACGGAATTCTAAAAAGTTTAAAAATTTTAAACTTTAAGTAAACACTATTAAAAAACTAAATTATGCCAAAATTTTGTAAAATTTTGAATAATAATATCAGATTTAAATCCCTAAAATTAACCTTTACATAAAAATTTTGTAAAGGAATTTTCACGAAAGTTTTACCTTTAGTTGAAGTTAAAACTAAAAAGCAAAACTTCCTAAAATTTTGCTATTTTTTTGCAATATTCTGCAACTTTTAACCACAATTTGGCAAAAAATATGGCAATAATATACATTTATCTAAAAAATAGTACTGAAATGTCTAAATAAATAATAAAAACGAGAAAAGAAATAACGGTGGTTTCCATCGTCATTCTCTTGTTTTCTCAAAATTTGGCCAATTTTTGGCCACATTTAGGAAAATTTTGCAAAAAAAATATGGCAATAATCTAAATTTAAGCTAAAAGCAGTAAAAAATAGACTAAACTGTCTATATTTTGTCTATTTAAGTTTGAAATACGAAATCATAGCTAAAAACACAACAAAAATAGAAAATTTGGCTTATTTTTGGCACATTTTGGGGGGGGGGTAATAATTACAGGGGGGTAATAATTAGAGGGGGGTAATAATAAATCGTTCGAGCTCCAGGGGGTAATAATTAGAGGGGGGGTAATAATTTCAGGGGGTAGCAATTACAGGGAATACGGTATATAGTATAAGATTGTACTACGTTTGAAATGGCTTTCTTACCGCTAGGTATGTGCATTGAAAACCTTTGATAACATAAGAATTGTCATTTTCTGGCGAAAGAAATATTTCTTGAATAATTATAGTTTGGCAAAAAATTACTTACTGGGTGCAGCGATGCAAATCACGAGAGAAATTAGGATGACGACGATCACGAAATTCATTGTAGTCCACCAGGAGATTCACCTAGAATAATAAGAATAATTTTACCTTTATTTAAATTAAATTATTAGTCAAAAACATCAAAGAACAAATCAAAATTTTTATACAAATCAAGTTTATTTACGTAAAAGTAAAATTCGCGCCAAATAATTTGTTACTTGTAACTTTGTATAATTAATCGGAATGGTTTAATATAAAATCCCCCTATATTAACCCTTCATTGCCGGAGCCATAGACAAAAGGCAGAATGTCTGCATTACCATTAGCTTTCCTTTTGGTCTCTTTATCAAAATCATGATGTCTGCCATTGTTTATTTCTCTTTTCTACGTGATCTATTTACAGACACACTCTTTGTATGAATAATGAACACTCATTCGTTTCTTTCTTTTTGTGAAGTCTTTAGCAAATCAAAATCGTATCCGAAAGGATACACTCGGCAATGAAGGGTTAAGGGGCAAAATGTCTCCATATCCGAAAAATCTCCGAGTTCCGGGCGAGTGATAGCTTAAAATGACCGCCATGAAATTCTAAGAATTTTGGTCCCAACCCCCCGAGGAAACGAGCGGGCTAAGAAAGTTACAGGTGCGCGAAGTTCGGGATTTTGACCAAAATCCAGGATTTAAAAGGCAATTTTTTTAAGCCCCGCTCGAATCCGGCCGAATGATCCACCAATCGACAGCTCTCAATGAGCCAGGAAAATGACCTATATTTTTAGCCGGAACCAATCGGACAATGTTCGAGATATGAGGTGCCCGAGATCCGGGATGTCCTGAAAATCCCGAACTTTGGGCAGCTGTATCTTTCTTAGCACTTAGGATTTGGCTTAGCTCTTAGGATTTGGCCGAGTGATAGCTCTATCGACAGCTCTCAAGCCAAGCAAAATGAGCTATAATTCAGCCGGAACCTATCCCGGATTTTTTGAGATATGCAGTGCGCGAGATCTCGGATTTTGACCAATTCAAATTTTTTGAACGTATGCAAAGGGGCGGTGACTAGGTTAAAAGAATAGATGATAGAGAATAACTGATAACAAGTAAATGGCGTGCATGAAAATGCAATTTTGAATGAGTCAGGGGTATTACATTTACGCGAAAATAAAAAGCCAATGCTCTGTATTCTATTGTAAATTGGCGCCAAATTCAAACACATATAGTCAATCACACTTGGTTTAGTTTATATATCTATACACTACACATGGAGAAGTCTACGCATTAAATTAAGTTATACACTCGAAAAGGTAAAATGATGAAGTCATCACCGAAATAATTCCGAAAGTGGGATTGAAGGGTGGCAAATAAGCAATAAGGGTTTAAACATAGCTGATTTTCCTAGTAACGGGTCAGAGTGGAGAACCATTCATGTGACATTGAAGTCTAAATATAATGCTTTTTCCGAATGCTATTTCCTTAAATAATAGGAATTCTCTGAACAAACTTTTCGTCTAGACTCTACAACATCTGCTATTGCATTTTATGAGAAAAATTACATGTTAGGTGAGTAAAATGTTAAAATTGCCTATAGACAAACTTCTAGAAGCTAGCCAACGTTGAAATTGCCCAATAGTAAGACATTTCACATCTGGGTATGGACATTTTCTGCCAATTTCAACTTTAGTTAGCTTCACATAGAGACATTACTATTCAGGTAAAGGTTGATGGCGCAGGTATCGATTGTGCTTTTCAGTTGCACATGCAGCCATTTTAAACATGCGTAATGTCGATCATACAACAAACAATGTTTGAATGACTGAAATGGTGAAAGGTCCAAACCCATGGCCATGCAAGTACCAATCTAAACATTTGTTTGCAGTATGATCGACATTGGGAATGTTTGGAATGGTTTGACGTGTAACTGAAAAAATTTACCAAAGTTGGTCAAAATGTCAAATGAAAATTTTGGAATGGATGGCATAGGTGCTTTTTAGTTGGGCTTCGAACCATTCCAAACATTCATAATGGTGATCATTCTACAAACAAATGTTTAATGATCGAAATAAAATAATGAATAAGTGCATATGTAGACATTCAAAAATAATTTAAAATAGTAAACTTTATTCGTGACACAGATTCTTCTTTTTGTCATAAATATTCCGATGTCACAGATTTGCCATCTGATGTCGCAGATGCGACTGACACAAATTTGCCTTTTTGTTGTCACAGATGTTATGTCACAAATTCACTTTATTTTTGTCACAGATTTGCCTTTCTTATGGCCCATCTACTGAAATCGTTTATTGCTCACAAACACTAATCTATTACATTAAAATAAGAGTCTATTAACAAAATGATTTTATTGGCTACATGATCCATAATTCCGATTCCCATTAACCTTAAGCGGGCACCATTGAAACATTTTCCTTTGTTAACTTTATTTTGTGTACTTGAAAATCTTTAAAAAATTATTTTAAAAAATTTTAATCCTTTATCTGTTAAATATTTAGTAAAAATGACCTCTGCTATCTATTATATAGGTACTAGTAGTATTAGGATGGGGCAAGGTTATTTCTCAGCGCTTTAAATATATATCGACCAAAATTTAGACAAAATCGGACAAAAGGGCATTTTTCTCTCTGTCACGGTTTTTGGGGATCTGCTCATCCTACTGGTGTCATGAAATGTAAGTCCATGCAAAAATCAGTGGGCATCTCGCTTGTGACATTCATTTTCTTACATCTTCTTTTCTTCATACATGTCGTTGTACAATTAGTAATGCATTTTCCAAAACAAGCATAGGTCAAAATTTTTGAATTGTTGCGATCAATAACTCCCATCCATGCTACATATACCTCATACATACCTACATACACCTCTGCTACGACATAGCACCCGTGTCTCAAAGAAAACTTATCCATTCATTTGCTGCAATTTTTGAATTGGTCACAATCAATATGCATCCATCCATGCTATATACAACTCTGCTACGACAGAGCATCGCTGCTTTCAAAGGGACAGCGACTCGATTATTATCGGCGTCCGCCAGTCATCTTTCTGTGACTAACCAGTGCCGAAGTGAAATGTATGGCCATGTATGTAAATGCAGCCATATATGCCATGCATATAAACAATGCGCATCCTGCTTGTGTCATTCATTTATGCGATTTCCCATTTACATTTACTTTGCCATTCACCTGTTTTCATTAGGAGTGTCTCAGACAGCGAATCGATTATTCTTAGAGTCCGTTCCATGGCCGTCAGCCATCTTTCTAACTTAGGCTTTCAGTTTTGCCGGAAATTTCAGAAAATATTCTCAAATCGTGAAATTGTGTTTATTTGTTTTATCTTTTATTCTTTATTTATCACTAAATTTAAGACTCAAAGGTGAGCCTGGTTATGATCTTTTGTTCGTCTAGAGTGAATGCAAGACATTTTCATGAATAACGTTTATTCAAGACATCAGTTTGGTCAGCAAATGTCAACATATGTCTATTGTTTTTAAGTCATTCTGATGAGTAAGCAATGCGTTAATGGCATGTTTTCTCTCTAGTGTGAGCTCTAGTTTATTCAGGAAGATATTTCGAGGAAAGAAGTCTTCACCGCTGGTTCGATATCGACTAGATTGTTATGTCTGTCCTGACCCAGACATAATAATTTAAGGTGAATGATTCGCTCATACGTGAGCTCGCGCCAACTGGTCCTCACTTATATGATTCAAGGAGTGTCTGCTGTTATAAAATTTGAATGTTCACAAAATAAGACAAACAAATAAATTTAACCACACTCTAGACAAAACTATTGCAAGCAACGAGCACGCGATGCAGAATATTTTGCAGAAACGACAAGGAATTAAACCAGTTAAAAACAATCTTGTTCAAAATAAATTTCCAAACGTCGTCTAATGATTATGCGTCTGGTTACCGCCTTAATTTGATTACATTTCATTATCAGTAAACTATCTAGGACAAATGAACTTTCGTTAACGTTACCATGCTTTTGCAAGCCTAAATTCCAACATAAAAATATCTTGTAGCTACCACGCTTACCCCACATCATTTGCCCCATTATCGCTCATTACTAAAGACCCCAAAAATATTATTTTTAATTCCGGTTTCAATTAATTAAAATATTTTAAAAAATCGCAAAATATTAAAAAAAAAATTTTTTTTAATTAGCTATTTTTTGCCGATTCTAGACTTTAATTCTGCTTTTTTAGCCTGCTTAAAATTTCTCCGCCAGAAAAAAATTTCGCGGCGGCCGAGGGCCGCCGCGAAAATTTTGCCAAAAATCACAATATTTGTTGAAAAATGCCAAAATATTTACTAAAATATAAGTAAAATTCCCAAAATAAGCAAAATATTTTATAATTAAAAAATATTTTAAAATATTTTAGTTAAAAAAGTCCAAAATATTTTTTAAATATTTTTTTATTTTAAAAATATTTTTGGGGTCTTTACTCATTACATATTCTTAAGGTAGGATTCATGTATTTATCAAAAGTTGTTAAAACACATTGTTACCGTTTTTTTCTCTTCTCCCCCAATATACGCACCCTCCTAAAGTAAGCGATAGTTTAAAAAATATACGCCCTGGGGCTTATTCAGGAGAAAAAGGTATCTTAAATAAAATTTGACAAATCGGGATTTTTCAAAAAAATTTTTCTATAGATGATGAAACGTCCCACATGATAAAACGGCCCGTATCCGGCGACAACGATATGCCTAAACCTTTTCTGACTGCCATTTCTGGCATTCCACTCTTTTAAGATCTCTCTCTTCTCTCGGTCGCCTTTCCTCTACTCCTTCTTCGATCAAGGATTGGCTTGGAGCAAAGGAAACAAGCATCAGCATCTAGAGATCATACCTTCATAATCGATCATACACATTGAACTGATTTACTCTATTCTACCAAATGACCCAAAATAAATACTATTATTTATCTTCAATCTCATTTTTCAATACTCATTGAAAAATGCATTTCCTATCTGCCATCGTAATTTATGTTGCAGTTAGCATCACCTGTGTTGGTAAGCATTTTATGGTCAAAATAAAGTCACAGATAATTAATGGTTATTATACATGTCTAAAATGTGCACAAAATTATATATTGGTCTATACTGTCGAACCCCCGAATAACGCCGATGTTCTCCAGTCCCGGATTTACGTCAAAGGATTTGCATGGGTTAGGCCCCCAATGACGCGGATTTTTTTGCACCATGCCTTGTAAATGACCCTCCGAATAACGCCGATTCAAATATCTTCAAGAAATTTTTTAAATTTTTTATCACTTTTACAAAATTTTTGCCGTTTTTGTCGAAAATTTTAAAATTCGGTAAAAAAACCAAAATTTTGTGAAAAAGATCATAAAAAGATAAATCCAAATTTACTGCCAAAACATATAGAAACCCCCGATTAACGCTGATCTTATCAAATTTACATTAGTAACCCCCGAGTAATATCGCCCCCCGAATAACGCGGATTTTCTCCGGTCCCTTGAGGAGCGTTATTCGGGAATTTGACTGTAATATGTGCCCAATGGGCAATCGCTGATTGTCCATTTTTCATCTAGAGATATACCGGGTTTATGATTATTAGAGAGTACATGACATTGACGGGTACATAATTTTGATCAGCTCCAGAAAATGCGAACCCATACTAAAAATAAGATTCGGGTTCAATGTGATCGAATTAAGCGCGAAATTTTTCTTATAAAAATATTTTTCTACAAGATTTTGTTTGTTAGTCAAGAATAATATACATAACGATGTAGGACTCCCTACGTGAGTCCGATTAAAAAATTTGTGTACATGTATACCTATGTTCTAAGTTCCCTCACATTCCAAGGGAGAAGGTGAAGTGAAGCGAAGTGAAGTGAACTGAAGTGAGGTAAGCATTCTCGATGCTTTTTAAGGAGTTTAAGACGATATTGAGATATCTAAATATGCAACATAATCAAAATAAAGCTGAAATAAAGACAATAATGGTAAACGACATAAAAATATCCTCAAGATGATTGATTTGACGATGGTTTGAATAAATTTTCCTTTGAGTTTTATGGCGTTTACCATTATTGTCTTTATTTCAGCTTTATTTTGATTATGTTGCATATTTAGATGTAACAATATCGTCTTAAACTCCTTAAAAAGCATCGAGAATGCTTTACCTCACTTCCGTTTGCTAAAAAATATAAGAGAAACGAAACGCCAACGAGCGGCAAAATTTAAAAAATAGATAAGGATCTTTTTCCGCGGAATTAGTTCGCCACCGGTATATGTTCCAAGTTCCCTCACATTCCAAGGGAGAAGGTCCCGCGCCCGACTGGCTAGCCGCCTCCGGCGCCTCGCATGTATGACCCCAGTTCGACCACATTCAATTTCTGTCACGGTTTTCTCACGGTGAAAATAGGGCATCAAAGATCAAATTTTCATAGTTTTCTCAGGGGGAATAAGGCATCAAAGATCATGTGACGCAAGGAGTAACTGGGCTAGCTTACTGGGAGGATATCAGAAAATTACATTTCAGATTTACCTAAACCTCTGACCATCAAAATGATTTGGCGGTAATTAAAATTTTTCTAAAAGAAGTTGTAAAATAAATTCATATTAATTATTTACAGCCCCCTCCCCCCGCATATCACGATGGTCCCCGTGCGTGTCATCATGACAGACCTCGTGTGAATATCAGGGCCTAGTTGGAATGATACACAATCTGACGTAGTATTAAGATTTAGCACACACGAAAAGTCCTGAGAGAAAAAAATTTTGGTTAAAAAATATCAATTTGGTTGAAATTTATTGTAACTAATTTTAAAATGTGGCCGCAGGAAACGATTGGAAACATGGCGCGAAATCAAATTTTAACCAATATAACAATTTTAGTTCTGTTTTTAACTTTCAGCTGCTGGAGCATTTGGTGATGTGAAGGATGAGATATTTAAAGAATTAAGTGGGCTCAAGAAAATAAATTGGCTCTTTACTTACGATCGTTTCTTGAAGCGTGTAGATGCAAAAGTAAAAGAGGTAAATAAAAATTTGATTTAACCCTTCATTGCCGGAGCCATAGACAAAAGGCAGAATGTCTGCATTACCATTAGCTTTCCTTTTGGTGAGCTGTCTTTATCAAAATCATCATCGCTGCCATTGTTTATTTCTCTTTTCTATGCGATCTATTTACAGACACACTCTTTGTATGATTAATGAACACTCATTCGTTTCTTTCTTTTTGTGCAGTCTTTAGCGAATCAAAATCGTATCCGATTGGATACACTCGGCAATGAAGGGTTAAATGTAACGATAGTCTAAAAAATATTCTAAAATTCCGAACCGTATTTACTTACTATTTGCAATATATTATATTTTATATCATTCACTTTCGAACAAAATTAATTCAAACTAACTTTCATTTACCTTTTATCAGCCAACTAAAGCTAAAATGGATCCGCCATCATTGTGTTTTAAGGAACGGAAATTTAACCCAATGTTTCAGACAATTGGAAATTCTGTTGGTTGTGAAAATGCAATAAACAGGCTTCAGATGCTTGTGTATCATTATAAAAGTCCAAAAGATATCAAAGAAGATAGACTAAGAGAAGCAACAAACGAAGCCTACAAAAAATGCGCTATTCTTATGACCAGTTTAAGCGCGCTCGAAGTAGGAAATCAGATAACTAAAGTACAGAAAAACATTCTTACGAGAAGTCTTCACATTGTGATAGACAGTTTAAAGGGAATTTCACCGACAGATCCTATTGCAAATAAAACCTTTGAACTCATTTCAAATGCACTGGAGGAATTGGACAAACTCGAAATTGGAAAAAAAGTTTACGCAAGAAAAGAAAGAAACAGTTAAGAGTCACATTCAAATTGCGTTAGGTATTTTAAAGGAGACCGATTTCGAAGAAAAAGAAGAAGATTCGCCTATTGTGAAAAAAAATGGAACTCGAAAAAACTTTTAATGCTTGAAATGCAAGTCTGAATAAAGATCAAAAGTTGGAATCATTTACAATACATCGAAATTATATATTAACGATTATTTGATCATTTTTACAAAATTTTTTGATCAATTTATCAAAACATTTCTTCCCATATTTTTATCAATCACAAATACTCTTTACAACTTTAATACCACCACTTGCTCGATTCGATATTTATCCTGGTTCACATTTTAAAGATTAGATAATCAACATTCTTAAATCATTCTTTCGTAACTCCCAAAATAACAAAAATGTTACTAAGTAACATTAAGTATATAAATAAACTAAACTAACTATTTTAAGTTAGTGTTTTCTCACAGCGAAAATTAGCGGCAAATTTTTCTGTTGGCATAACGCCAAGGTTTCGAAAAATTTCTAATTCCATCAAAACTGATTTTATATTTTAACTTATAGAGATAACAAGGTTATATCTAATTTTTGACACAAGAACGCAAAAATCCAAACAATAGCCCGATTTCAGTGGCGATTTTTTATATCAAAATTCACGTTTAAACTAGGGGTGTGCAATGTGAACCTTTGTGAACCCTCTCCAATGTGAACCTTTTACAATACAAGGCGGTTCTCATGAGAACCCTGAAGGTTCACATGAGAACCACAGGTTCTCATGTGAACCCTGTAGGTTCACATGCACGAATTTCATTATAAACAGCCATTTTATAACGGGTTTATGTATCTTTTACAAGTTTTTATCCCAACTAAGATACGGTTTATCCATAAATTACTGTATTTATTAGGTTGTCTACTAAGTTTTGACACTCGAGGCAGGGTTTTTTACCGGAAAATCGAGGGTCCGGAAAATTTGCAGATTTCATCTGTATAGGGTTTTTTGATGCGGGGAATCCGAATTTGAAGTTATTTTTGACGTGGGGATACCCCCTCAGGGGTAAACGCCCCTAATAATGCCCCCCATATACTTTATTGTGCATTTTACGCTGTTTTCGGCCATTTCATGCCATTTTCAGCCGAGATTTTTGGCACTCGGAGTTTTCGGGTTCGCTGATCACGAATCTGAAGTCAGTTATGGCATTTGGCATATTGTAGTACAGTCGGACCTCGGAATAACGCGCCTCGGAACAACGCGGGTCTCGGAATAACGCGGGTTTTGTCCGGTCCCGGATTTACTTGTATTGAATTTGTATGGTTTGGGGTCTCGGAATAACGCGCCTCGGAACAACGCGGGTCTCGGAATAACGCGGATTATTTTTGGAACATGCTATGTAAGTGAGTCTCAGAATAACGCGGATTCAATTATTTTTGAAAGGAAATCGAATAATATTTCTTCAAAAGACGTTTCCTTGCTTGTTATTGCCGTCGTTTATTCCACTTTAAATTGATTTACAGTGGCAGTTGGCATTGTAAGCATCCCGCTGGGACCAGCCGACTGGCTAGGGCTGGCTTGGTAATTGTCCAAAATCTTCCGCCATTATTTTTAATACCAAACCAGCTCGATAAACTTTGATTTCAATACTTTTTTACCGTTTATTTAACATTTTGCTTGATCTTTTGTGATTCCACTTAATGTAATGATTTTTACACACCATTTTTCAGCTCATAATGGAAAAGGAAACATCTCCCGCTCGTCAATCCTCTCCCTCTCGCAAATCCTCACCATCTCGTCGTGTTCTCACATTACAGAAAAAGAAGGAAATTCTCGATGCGCATGAACAAGAAAAGAGCTGGGTAAAATTGTCAAAGCAATTTGATCTACCGGATTCAACAATTCGAACGATCGTTTCAAACAAGCATAAGATCATTAGTGCTCTGGATGAAGGAAGTGAGGCGAAGCGTACAAAAGTCTGCTCGGCAAAGCACCCAGAACTCGAGAGTGCAACCGTAAGCTGGCTCAAATCTGCGAGAAATCAGAATATTGAATTATCGGGTCCACTGATTAAGGTAAATTTGATGAAAAATTTTAATTTTTAATTTTGCACTTTAATAAACAAAAACATTTATGCAAAATTTCAATTTTATCATGTATCTTTTTCGTTAATTTAAGGAAAAGGCAAAAGAATTAGCCGAACGTCTGAATATCAAAGATTTTGAAGCTAGCAACGGGTGGCTTTCAAATCTAAAACAGCGTCATTCCATTACCTTGCACTCTGAACAAGGTGAAGCTGGTGCCGTTAACATTGAATCTCTTGAAGAATGGCGTCAAACAGTTCTGAAATCTGTTCTTACAGAATTTTCGGCAGAAAACGTCTATAACGCTGACGAGACAGGGCTATTTTGGCAGCTACTTCCCAACAAAACGCTAGCCTTCAAAGGTAGGTTTTCCGATAATTCTCAATAAAATTAACTCTGAATAAATCCTGATAGTTTTAGTTCTCAATCATCATAATTAGCAATAATTTTTCAGGCGAAAGATGCACATCAGGAAAGAGGTCCAAAGAGCGCGTTACAGTTCTGGTCGGCGCCAATATGACAGGCACAGAAAAACTACCCATTCTTGTCATCGGGAAATCGCTCAATCCGAGAAGCTTTAAGAACAAGCGAGTACCACTCAAATACAAAGCAAATAAGAAGGCATGGATGACCTGTTAGTTCTATTTTTTTGAATCTTGATTATTGAATATTTCAATTTTAGCCGAGATTTTCGAGGCATATCTAAGAGAATGCGACCGCAAGTTTGAAAGCCAGGACCGCAAAGTTGTTCTTTTCCTTGACAACTGCACAGCTCATCCTCACGTTGGCCTCAAAAACATCACGCTTAAGTTCTTTCCGCCGAATACAACAGCTCTTTCTCAAGTAAGATTTTGTAATAATGCTAGAATAAAATAGAATTTTGGTTTTTATAGCCATGTGACCAAGGGATCATTCAAAATCTCAAAGTTCACTACAGAAAGGACCTTTTGCGCAAGCGCATACTGGCTTTCGATAACAGAATTCTAGTTTGTTACTCAGTTATTACCGACAATAAGTTTAGGCAGTCGCTGAAATTGAACCCATCGACGATGAATTGGCCGAAATGTGGAACGGGCTGGAGGAAAAAGAAGGGGAATTAACGGACTACATAGAAGCCGACGACTACCTTACAACTGCTGCAGTGCCTACAATTGAACAAATTGCGGACGAATTTCTGGCCGTCGACGATGTAATGGAAGAAGATGAAGAATCAGAAGAAATCGCAGAAGAGCGCCCGCGTGTCTCGGAAAACGAGGCTTACAAAGCCATGCAAATTGTTCAAGATTATATACAAAGCAACTCTGCAAATCCGGCTATTCTCAAACATGCGGATGAATTGGACGAATACATCAGCAAAAAATGCATGGAAAAGAGAAAACAGAGCAAGATCAGTGATTATTTCGAGAAATTGTAACATTTTCGTAGTTAATAATAAAAGAGTCTCGGTATAACGCGGATGTGCGGAATTTTTGAGTACTGTGTCTCAGAATAACGCGGACCTCGGAACAACGCGGACCTCGGAATAACGCGGATTTTGTCCGGTCCCTTGACCCGCGTTATTCCGAGGTCCGACTGTACCAGATTTTGGCGTTCTGCTCATTTCTGATTTTTGGCCATTTTGGACTGTGATTTTTTGCACCAGGGGTTTTCGGATGTGCTGATTCTGATTTTGAGGTCAGTTTTGGCATTTAACATACTGTAGTACCAGTTACGATTCAAATACACATAAATTTCAGGATCTGTGAACAGATGTCGGGGTACGGCACTGGTTAGTCATAGAAAGATGGCTGACGGCTATGGGACGGACGCTGGGAATAACCGAGTCGCTCTCTGCGACACTCCTAATGAAAACAGGTGAATGGAGGTAGATGGCAGAGTAGATATAAGTAAGGTAAATGAATGACACAAGCAGGATGCGCACTGTTTGTATGCATGGACATACATTTCACTTCAAAGTAGGGGTGTGCAATGTGTACCTTTGTGAACCCTCTCCAATGTGAACCTCAATGTGAACCTTTTACAATACAAGGCGGTTCTCATGTGAACCCTGAAGGTACAAATGTGAACCACTGGTTAGCATGTGAACCCTGAAGGTTCACATGAGAACCACAGTTTCTCATGTGAACCCTGGAGGTTCACATGCATGAATTTCATTATAAACAGCCATTTTATCACGGGTTTATGTATCTTTTACAAGTTTTTATCCCAACTAAGATACAGTTTATCCATAAATAACTGTATTTTGCTGTAATTTAAATATTATTTAAATATTATTTCAATATAATTCCCGTAATATTTATATATAATGAAGAACATAATCAAAATACAGGCATTATTAATTCTGCTTTTCACTTTGTAAATATGCCATTTCGGAATGATTCATTGATTTCGTTGTGTATTATGAATAGATTATTTAACCAACAGTAAATATAGCGCAGTTAAAACTGTTTATATTCTTCCTTCAAATCAAATTACGAAATTTACTCCTTGCAGTAAATGAAGAAAAATATAAAACCAGACACGTTACAAAACGAAACCATAATTCCGTTCCGATGTAAAATCAACGTTTCGTTTAAATACATAAACTGATCCGTACTATGAAACATCAAAAGTTTAAAAGGGCATATAATCAAATGACTATTTATAATGAAAAAAGTTCGCATGCCTGCTGTTGCATTCGTTAAATCATTCAAACTCCCAGAACTGTACTTGAAACATTAAAACAATAACAGATTCGTACTCACAAGGGAACCTTTTTGAGTGTGATTTCTAATTGCAAGGGTGGGCACCAGGGCTGGGAGATCGGATCGGATCGGAAATATCGGGTTTTTTGAGGATCGGATCGGATCGGTTTTTTTGGCCTTTTTGGACCGATCCAAGCACCCCTAAGAATGCACTCGGCCACGAATTCAAATTTTAAATTCCCGCCGGCCGTGCCCGATAGGGCGCGGCCGGGAAAAATTTTAGAAAATTTTTAAAGAACCACCATTCCAAATTACAAAATTTTCGCCTGCGGCGCTATTTGGTTACCATTTCTCCTGCAAGAATTTTGAATATTTTTTTTTATGAAAATCGCGAAAAATCGAATAATTTTTGTACCAAACCGGGGAAAAATTGAAAAATTTTCGCCTGCGGCGCTGTTTTTTCGTTCATTCTCCATTGGTTTTCGACAGTGATTGTCGTTTTTAGAAACTAACAGTACTAATTTTGAGCTTAAAACGCCAAAAATTGAAGGTTTTTATATGAAATTCGCCAAAAAAATTGAAAAATTTTTTGCCTGCGGCGCTATTTATTCCTGTTCTTTTTAAAAATTTGGTAAAAGTAGTACAATTGTACAAATTCATAAAAAAAC
>JAKKPZ010000291.1:0-63939 GCA_022814885.1 Ditylenchus destructor
AAAATTAATTTAAAATCAACTTTAACAAAGTCGAACAAAAAATTTAATGCAAAGGGAAAATATAGAGGGCTACCTGGTACGGAAAAAGAAAAAATGTGTCACCTGGACTAATTTCAGCCAAATACACAGTTTGCAGAGTTGTCGCAGCTCCGATACCAATTCCACTAAGGAATCGTGCTGCAATGAATACAATTGCGGACAATATCCATTTTGAGAGTGCGGCCAAAACGAAAGACAGACAAAATACCTGAAAGAACCCAGCTCATGCTATGCCTTGCAACTATACACTAACAACAGAACACACTACAAACGAACATCTTGCACCGATACGGTCCATCATGAACGGTATGGCTATTGCTCCAAGAAGTGCTCCGAGGAAAGCCAATCCTGCGACGCTACCCCAAATCAAATGCCGCATCCATTCACTCGTGTGATATCCGTTGTTACTGTAAAGAATGATATCATTTATATGGAGAAGAAAATTGAGGAATCAGGAAATCTGCAGATTGCCAGGCCGAAGAGCGAAATTCGTAGTTTGACTGGTTTTGGCCAGCAATGTGCGGATTTTGCAGACTGTTGAAAAAATCAATACAATATACCAACTGAGTAAGCCCGTTTTCTATGAACGACTGCAAAACATCGGCCATCGGATTGACTGTTAATTGAAATGAGAAATATAACAGAAATATTTGTATGGCTAAAGAATCTTACTTATGCTCATTTGGTACCCAAAATGGAAGCTCCCGCCCATTGCTACCATGACTCCGGTGCAAAGTAGACGGAAAAATCGCCAATTGTTGGATGACGGGCTAGCCGGAGTAGCGGTGGGGGTGGTCCGAAGTTCTATGCCGGAAATTAAATCGGCAGCCATATCCTATTGAACCAATGGGATATGGATCAATAGTATTGACCCAACAGAGATCTAAAATTTGTGCACGGCTTGAAAATGAAGATGAGCTATTGAAAACGAAAAAAGCGAATCGGCGACTAAAATCTGAAAAATAATTTATGGATTTGCGGACGCTTTTGTCAAAAGCAAAAAAAATGAAAGCGGGACAATTAAAAAAGAATAATGTTTAATAATTCTTAAACTTTGACATTTATTGTGAATTGCAAAATATTAAAGGGGCAGTCCACGCCTGTGACCGATGCGGCCGGCGGAATATTTTTTCGCCAATGCCATATCGGCTACTATTGTTATTTGTAAGTTTGTAGTACTCGTCGAGTTCTACATTATTGCTATGTTTGTTTTGTTATATGATTAATAAAATATTTATTTTTATTTGTTTGAAAATTTGCATTTTCCAGCCAAAGTGTATGTCCAAAAGGGTACTGGGAAATGATTTTTTTGAAACGATGTCGATTTTTTGTCTAGCGCAATAGCAAGAGCACAAAAAAGTAGGGTACAAGCACAAGCACAAGCACGTATTTTTTTACAGATCCGACTTGTTAGGAAAAAATGTTCCAAATTTTGGGTTGAAAAATGCTAATTTTGGACAAAATTTGGCATTTTTCGTCAAATAATCGAGCATTTTGTGGCAAAAAGTGCCTTTCCAAATAAACCAAGAGTGCAGTTACAACCGGCGTGACATGGAGGAGTACAACTCGAGGAGTACTACAAACTTACAAATAACAATAGTAGCCGATATGGCATTGGCGAAAAAATATTCCGCCGGCCGCATCGGTCACGGGCGTGGACTGCCCCTTCAATAAGAAGTGAAATACTTTATAAATTTATAAGCGTTTACGAAAGCATCTACTCACTGCTAAAAAGTTGTATGATGTTTACTTAGCCAATACACACTGATCACGATTAGAATGTTTGGAATTTTTCAAATAAATGTTTCTTTTATCTCTTTTTCAGGAGATATGACACTATAGCTATCACTACAAGAACTCCAGTAATAAAGAAAAAAAGTTTTGTCAGGGGAAAATTTTTCCCCCAAAAAGACCTTTATCAGAAAGTTGTTTTCTAATGAATCTAAGTAACAATGTCGCGACATAGGTCAGTAGAGTTTCCATAATGCTTTTGTGGTATGAGTTCATTTGATTAATAAAAATTTATTTTGATCGAAAACCGTTATTCTTTCAGAGAGTTAAATCATCTTGAGTACACAGGAATATGTTATCGGAGAGATGAAAATGCAAGTTTTAAAAATTTTTTATTATTTTTCCTGAATCTACATGAGAAGCGAGTATATGTAAACCGTACGCACACAAATTCTGAAGTTATGTCAATAATTCGCATGTTATTATATTGTTATTTATCTAAGATTTCTACTATTGAGGAAATAATTTCTTCAGCCTTTAGCGAAGTGACGACCTGAACAAGCGCTCAAGAATGACATCCTAACTGTAAACCCCATTCTAACTGTAAAAATTATCACTGGGGGAGGAACCAGACTTGTAACCGAAAAATGGGTCAGACCTTGGCCAATTATGTCAGCGCTGAAGATCTAGAAAGGAACTTTAGGATTTAATTTAAAAATAAGACAGTTTGAAAATAGTAATAAATAATTCAGGGAGTGAATCATTTTGGAAAACACAGTTATGTTTTTGATTTAAAAAGAACTTTTGCCCAAAACGGAAGTTTCTGACAAACACGGATTAATTGTTTTCGCAAATACATTATTTGGTACCAAAACACCTTTGGGACTGCTGTCCGATCATCCCATAATAATTGATATGAAACAACTTTTTGCAGCAACTTTGTTGCAGAGAAGTTATTTATGTTAGTTGTGCAAAAAAAGATGTCGTGCCATTGCAACCTTATAACGCCGAAGTCATATTCAAATATAGCTAACGTCCTTTTGTACGGGGCTGTAGCTCAGTGGTAGAGCGCTCGCTTTGCATGCGAGAAGTCCTGGGATCAATCCCCAGCAGCTCCAATTTTTTGGCGGAAATGCTCTCTGGAAAACTAATGAGAAAAATGCAGTTATTTGACAACGCAAGAATTTCATTGTTCCAAAAACATGCTTTTTGTATCAAATATATATTTCTGCAGTACATACAACATTTTACGTTTTATATTATTTTTGTACCAAATCGAATTTTGTTCCGAAAATGAAAATATTTCTACTTTTTGTCAAATTCGCAATACCTAAGGATGTATGTTTGCAAATGTATGTCTAATTTCTACATTTGTTTTAGCCGTATTTGTTTGAGATAATATTAATCATTATTTGTTTAAGATACGAATCATTAACTCTTGTCAAAGCTAGCCATATCGGAAATGATCGTTAATATAACTCGCAAAACATATCTTCGCATTCATTTGATGCTTGTCCAAGAATAAGCGAGAAGGAGCATTCTGCAAAACACTTTCATTTTAAATTTATATTCGCATCGTTGAAAGAACAGTATATTGCGCAAAGAAGCCACTAACGCAAGCCACTAACGCTGCGCATTAGTGTTTTGAAATAATTTTTGCGGCTCTGCCATGCGTCGCTTCTCCTTCTTCCCTTTCACCCAAACAGTTTACCGCCGAAAATGCTAATAAACCAAGTGGTGCCTTGGTAGGGGCTGAGTCAAACCAGTTCAAATGGGCCGCGTGCGTAATGTGCGCCAGCGTATGCGCCTGTTTGATTCTGTGATTGATACAGATCTGGGTAGCTAAAAATAATGTGCCATTACACTGTCGTGTACTACTCTTTAGTTCAAATCTACCCCTTAACTCCTCCTTCGCCGTCATTCTCCATTTTCACCAATTTTTCATAAGCACAAATGTGTGGTGAAATATGTCTTCAATTTCCATAATATTACAATCTTGTTTGCTAGACAGCATTGGAAATAAAATTCCGTAGCAAATACCTCTCAAAAGCATAACAGCCATTTCAAACTTGCGTATTTTGCCATTTTCTAATGAATGCTCCTTCTAGGGTTTATATAAAATGTTTTCTCTCGATTTTATACTTCACTTAAAGTCGAACATTGAAAATAATCCCCGCGCCTTCGAGTTAAGTAAATTTGATACAGTAATACAACCCGCCATTTTTTAGCGGAAATTCAAACCACAATTATCATGAAACGTCTGTCTGTCCGTCGGATCAGGCTCGGGTTTTTGGCTACTAAGCGTAAATCGAACCCGCTGATCAAGAATCCTTGGTCAGATTTTGCCTTGGAACCTTCTAGAATCTGTAAGCGCAAAACTACGCTTAATATAAAATTGGCCCCGCAGCGATTGCCTTCAACTCGCAAGTTGAATTAACTCGTTGTCGCTGGGATTATTTTCAATGTTCGACTTTAGCTGTTTGCTATCACGATTTGCAGTGTCCGATTTTGTGTTGAGCGAAATAAGGCTTTGAACGATTCCAGTTTGCATTTCATGCATAACTGATGTCTTACAGTTTTGAGTGTTTTCTTCCGGATCGCGATCGTGTTTTCTTCCGGATCGCGAAACCCCATAAATCCCTAAAAATGCTAATACGTAAACAAGAACGCTTTGGTCACATTAAAACGAATGCCTATCAAAGGTCCAAATCACAATCCAACTTTCCGTTTGTATTTCTCTTCATCATTATACCACTCTTAAGATCACTGCGCATTAGAGTTTTGAGGTATTCTTTGCGACTCTGCCTTGCTTCGTTTGTCCTCCTTTTTCATTCAAACTGTTTACACCCGCAAATGCAAATAAAACAGTCAATGGCTTGGTAGGGGCTGAGTCAAACCAGGTCCGGTTCAGGCAAGGCGAACTTGTACAGGCATAGGCCCTGGTCCGTCTGCGACGCGCGAATTATCTGCTACTATAATTTCTCTCCTTTACAACTCCGCTCAAACGATTAGTACATTCGAATGAATAAAGCAGAGCTGACTTCTATTTCCCTCGTAAAAATGGACCATTTTCGGTCGTTTATGCGCAAAGATGTTCATTTTTCTAAGTTCTTTCTTCTATTTTTCTTTTGGTTCGCAGTTCGCTTTTCTCAATTTTCAATTCTATTTTTTCCTATAAACTAGCTGTAATGGTGATGCCTAAGGCACCACAGTGCCTTAGCCGAAATGTTGTATTTTCGTGATTTTACCTACCACCTTCGGAATTTTGCACCTTCGCTTTGCACCTTTCCACCATTACACGGTTGGAACGGAGCGAAAAAAATTTTACTGTGAGTCCGGCTACAGACGGACTCACTCCTTACTATAAATTCAACCAATTCCTAAATTTTCAGAGCCAGTACACTTCAGCCGTAATTCGCTAGTTATTATAAATTCGTTGAACATGGACGTCCAGCCGAAGATCGCTTCGTCTTCAGAGTCAGAGCAGACTCATTCTGGAGAGGATCGAGAGAAACAGGTGAATAAAATCTTGGGATTGAGAAGTAAAGAATATTTACAGCATTTTTGGTAGAAATAAAAAATGAATTATTGAACACAGCAAACTTGCGAAGCTTGGCCTAATGCATTCATTATTTAGGATCTACACAACGGTGATACTCAAAAAGCAAATATCTCTCGCAAGAAACGAAATCATTTGGGCGATGCTCCTGGAATCTCCGTTGAAAGTTCGAAAAAGAGGTATTGTTATAATTTCGTTAGCAATGACTGTTGAAAATGGGCATCCAGACTGAAAATCCCACACCCATTTCTGTTGCTTCTAAATTAATGTTTAAAAACTTTGTTTATTTACCGGAACAATGACTTTTAAAATTTTATTCTAAGCTTGAGTTTGCTTTGGGATTATTATGCTTTTAAACACACTTGGATACGTATAATTAATACTGTAAAAATTGTGTTGCTTCTAAATTAAAGTTAAAAACAATTTTAGAAAAGTGCCGTTGAATGACAAACAATCGGCGCACGGTAAAAGCCCCCCCGGTAAAACCCCCCCCCGGTAAAAGCCCCCCACGGAAAAAACCCCCCCCGGTAAAAGCCCCCCATGATTTTCATAAAAGTCCTGTAAACTGATCAAAAGTATTCCGGCGTTGTATCAGAGTTTTTATAGAATGTGGAAAATACTGTTTGAATTGTAAGCTGTCCTTTGTTTTTAAATTTCCCCGCTTGGCTCGCTGCCAACCGCTATTGTACCAGCCGCTATTATAATGGCGCACTGTTATTGATTGATTTTGGATTCTTTTTGCTTGTTTTCTGCCATAACTGTCGTATTATTATCCGTTTTACCTGTTATTATCCATTTCTTGCTTGTTATTACCCCTTTTATTTATATTTAACAGATTAAATTCAGGCATTTGCATTATGGCGCGAAAACGACCCAATTCGTCTCTCGACACATATGAACCGCTGGAGGAGGAAAGCTCGAGCGACAAAGAAAATTTCGACGCTCCCGTCGAGTTCATCAAAACTCAAATGCAAGCGACGAAGGGACCGGGAGTTTTGCTTGCGCATGAAGGGCATCTTTATTGGCACCAAAAAGGCGATATGGAAGGATGCAGCTTTTGGAAATGCGTCCTTAGCCGTAAGCACAAGCAAGGCGAATTCCGATGCTCGAGTAAGTATTTAAATTTTAGTCGCTTAGTGTTTAAATTTTAAACTCTTTTAATTTAAATCGACTGCCTGGGCGACGGAAATTGCCTCTATCGGTAATTTTATACAATAGTTAGCAAAATTGTATAGCAAAAAATTAAGAAAAATAACTAAAAACGAACACCAAAAGTCAAAAAAATGTAAATTTTATTTAAATTTTTTTAAGAGCTCTGCCAATTTGCCACTCGTCACACGGGGAAAACCATGCCTTACTTCGCCTCATTGTGGGTACATTTCTGTTGCGCCACCAGAACGAAGACTGGTGTGGTAAGTGTATAGACTGAGCAAATGTATCAAATTTCTTAAAATTGCTTTTAGATATGAATATGGAGCCGGGAATTGAGCCGGTGAAAGCCTTGCTTCCTTACAAAAACTCTGGAGAACGAAACAAATGGGGATGTGGCGCTCACATTTTGGGTAACTTTTGGTTAATAATACCGGGGTATAATCATTTTTTTCAGCCTTTTCGAAGCTCTTCGATTGCAATGTTCTGGTGAAAAACTCCGCATTTAAGCAGTGGACAATCTTCACACCGCTTATGGAAAGCGCTCCTCGGTATTCGGATGTCCAGGATATGCTATTGCCAACTTTTCGCTGATAAATACCGGGCGCATTACCAAGTCATTGATTATCTTCTTTAGTTTTCATGTTTTGTTATATGTGTAAATAGGAAAAAAAAAAGTTTCTGTTAGTGAGAATAAGTAAATCTGCATTTATTTGAACTCTGATACAATTTTAGAAAAAAATTGGGCATTTTCGGATCCATTTGCAAAAAACATGGGGGGGCTTTTACCGGGGGGGCTTTTCCCGGGGGGGGGGGGGTTTTCCGGGGGGGGGGGGTTTTCCCGGGGGGGGGGGGGTTTTACCGTACCCCAAACAATCGGCAGGAAATCACAAGGAAAAAGCAGTACTCTCAGCTGACGCCAATGTTCATTCCGACCAGAGCTCATCGGAGATCGATCAGAGCAGTGATTCAAGCGGAGATGGAAACGACGAAAGCCTAGCTACGACTAATGAAAACGGTAATTTTTATATTGTGAATTTTTTCAGCCAAACATTAGTGTGATTTTACTAGTCCTGTCGAGTGGTACATTACTTCGGAAATTTGCCGCAAGAGATAAAAAGACATGTTACCACAAGATTAATATTTGTCCATTCTTTTCTCAAATGTTTTACAGCGATTTTTAATTTTAAACTATTGTAGTAGACTCCCGAACAGAAGCTGTGCACTCCTCTTTGAACGATTTTTGGTCCTACAGCGAATGCATTTCCAAAACGTAAAGAGAAGCGTGTGCGTGTTAATTACGAAAACAATCTAGATGCGGGCACACGCACGCATCTCACCCTTTGTTTTGATGCAAATGTTTTGGCTGCAGGACTCATGATCATACAGCTGGGAACTCATGATCATACAGCTGGGAACACAGCTTCTGTCAGGCAATCTATTCTGAAAGTTAAATTAATTTAATTTGAAAGGATATTTTTTGAAAATTGTTAGACCCGGATTTGTCCGACATTCAGTTTACCATATACCCTGGTATCGACTGAGCTTTTCCTGATTTTATTTTCCAAGCACCAGATACAGTAGGCACTTTGGGCTGATAAAAAATTTAAACAGTTCAATGTTTATCCATATGTTATTAAGATCGACATCGAAAGCTGACAACATCGACGCAAGATGTTTTGGATGGTACAAATGATCCTGATCCTAAGTTGAAAATTTCGAACATTATGATCGACATTTCTTACGGAACTGTGTTCTTTGTAACGTCTACAGGGAATTATTATCCCAAACGTCCTCTCTGCGATTACATGTCGATTTTACGCGAAAGTGAAGCAGACGTTCGTGGCTGTGAAGCTCACATTGTCTTTCGTGCTCCGTTTTTGGGAGGATATCGCGCCGAACTTATATTTTGCGCTCAAAGTGTACTCGGTTCTGAAGAAAAGTTCGAACAATTTTCGGAGGATGTTCACTCAATTTCGCGCCTCTGGGAGAATGGCCGCATCTCTGTTGAGTTATATAACTATTCGGATATTGCGCGTGCATATATTTGTATGCGTGATTTTTGTGAGGCTTTATTCGGTCAAGATCGATGCATTTTGAAATGTAAAGTATTGGAGATCAATTGGTTCGGTGAATGGTGGCCATTTTTCGTCATTACGAATGTCGTCAATCACTGCAACGAGCTAATGTTCAAAATAAAGCAACATATGAAGCAGAAATTGCACAACACATTCTTGGATATCTTATACAAAGCTGAGCTACCACGACACATTGAAATTTCAGTAGAGCTCGACTACAATTACTATAAATATGATATGCTCAACGGATTGAGAGAGGTAAGTAAACAAAAGATCTAAATTTTCATTGAATGGCTCAGCAAGTTTGATAATTAACGAGAGCCTAGAAACGATCATTTAATTTAAAGCAGGATTGCGATATCGATTTTTTAAGATGTTAAAAGATTTTGTAGTACTTTAGATAGTGTCGCGGAATCCTATCAACCGTACACGAAAACCCGTCAAAAACCGTATTGGACTATTTTTGCATTCACGTCCATATTCTTGTCCGAAGACAACCACAAAGTCTAAATTGACTATCCAAAACTGATCCAATTTACAAAATTGAGAAAAATTTACCGAGAAAAAAGCCAACATGTGTGCACTTTTCTTACCTCAGTCATTGGAAAAATAGAGCGTTTGATCTTCACATTTTAAAGAGCCCTTTTTTGGGCCGAAAGTGCCAGCTTTGCCAATTTTAAATCTCATCTGATATCGATTTCGTGTTTTTCACATAAAAGTACCATATAAAAGTTTTTGTTTTTCCTCCCAATTTATTCTCAATTTTAAAACATGCATTCTAAATAACATTTAAAGTTGATAAATGAAGTTCTACAAAACCGCTTCGATTTTCTGATAATTCTCGAAAAAGTTGTGTGATAAAGTTAATACAGATAAACGATATTAATCATTATTGACATCTGTAGTCATTCTTTCCTAAATGACCCAAAATTATTTTCTAAATAATTTATTATTAGGTGAATAAACAAAAATAATTTTTACAGATAAATTTTCAGCGATTTAAAGATTCCAATGCGCAATATTTCAAATTCAAATTGGTTTCTTCTGGATTTCGAAATGAGCTGCTGCAGAATGATCATGGCACACTTGAGATAAAGCTAGTGGATTCGCACCACGAAGACGATGGCCGGCGCCGTGAAACCGTTATAATTGAGCAGAAACCTCATTCGTCCGTTCCCGATAAACAGTCAGCTTGAATCCTAACTAAAAGCAAACAATAGCGTTTTTGCGAGTTTGATCTACAGTACTTTCATTTAGTTTCATGCATTGTCTTTGTTGTGAATTGAAAAATTTTTTAATCACTTTTAACATTTCATTCAAATAAAATCGAATTGATGCTCAAAATGGTGCTTTCTTTCTCCGGCATAGGTTAGTCAACGGGAACAGGTGAATCAGAGCGAGCTCGTGTCCTTCCGAGAACTGTTCCGCTCGGTTGCACCCTCAAGTTCTCTAGGATTTGATTCATTAGTAAAAAATCATTCCAATTATCTTTATGCATTTTGTTCGAATAAAATAACAAAACTTTCATGTGCGAAAAACGAAAAGGTAGAAGCACAAAGCTTTAAACCGACTACTCGATTACTAATGCAGCTCAGCACTAAACAGATAATACCGTACGCAAATACAATACAAAATATTAGTTTGTTGAAAATTTCCTGACCGCTTTATTCATGATTTGACAACTTTAGTTTATCTTTCTTATTTTTAATGAAAAAACTTTCTGATGACCTTGTTAATGTATTTCTGAATAATAGTAAAAAGCCACAGGTTTAAGTTGTCGAAAAACTCATTTTGTTCGCCAGTGATATGATGTGAAACGTAGGTAATGAGGTGGTAGCTCGACCTCACTTAAAGAACGCATATATTGCATTATATGTCGTCCTTCGACTCATCTCTCAACTTTATTAACGTTCAAATACACTTTCGTTTTATACCCCTTTTTCCAGGAGTCTAACAACTCCGTTTTTTCGTAGACCTATTCGTCCGAGCCAAAATGATTTTTTCGAGATTTCTTCAAAGGTTCCCTTTTCCATAAATTTGGCGTAAACTTTGTCGACTAATTCGCATTTTGCGATGCATCGCTCGTGGATTCAAATGCGTTCGCCATTTCCAAAATTAAATCAGCAAAATCGCTACTCGATGCCTCGGCACTTGACGAGCATAGCGGTCTTTAATGATTTCTTTTGATGTGGTGACTAATAAAAGTGAATTTTATTATTATGTTAACATGAATAATTTTCATCAGTGTAATTAATAGTGACAAATAAAGAATAACATAAAACTACAAAAAATATAAGTGACTTTTATCAGATTTTGAAAGCGAACGAAAATAAATGTTTAATTTTAATTGATTCTTCGGAATATATATAATTTTTACGTCGGCGCTATTGACCACGATGAGGATCCTTCCGACTGCCGTAAATCAATTTGATGCTTCGACCACGAACCGCGTAGTAGAATTGAGACCAATCGCCTTTCTTCCAGACTTCGGTAGTGACTTTGCTCCCGATTTGTGCTACAACTTTAACCGAGTTTTGTAAGTCATAGAAGGTGATTTGACGATTCTTTCTACCAAAGCAAAAACCAGTCCTAAACATAAATATTAACACGTAGTTGAACGCACTTGGATCTTTCGCTCATGTACTTAATCAGTTGTCGTTAAATGTTTTTCCATTGTGTTGCTAGTGGAATTGGCCAGTTTTAGGAAAACAGAAAAAATTAAGGCAACAGGAAATTTTCTTAGGAGGATAGAAGATTTTCTTAACATGATATTTCTTTATCGTTCCTTTTCCGTCGAAACTGGGCAATCTTCACGAGTCATTTTTCAAAGGAAGCACATAGAAAAATTTACGCTTCTTCTGAAAACTGGCTAGTGGGGCTCGAAAACTTGAGCAGTTAATTCAATATAGCATATACTATTTTACTTCTTTCTCTCATTCTATTAAGATCGAAAAGGAACGAGAGAGAAATACTTGAAGAATTCTTCTATGCTTCTTCATACTTTCACTACACATGAAATGCCTAGTCAACTTTGGCTTTTTAATAGACAAGTCTCTCAAAGATCTCTTATAGTCACCTGTGTTTTCGCTTGAACTGATATTTGAAAACGTGAACATACCTCCCATTTCCTGTCCCAAATCTAAACAAAAGATCGTGGTTATAGGCGAATCCCTCGAAATCGTAAAGTTTAGATTGGTCGCCCAAATAAAAATCTCCACGTCTACAGCCATTTTCCCCATCTTCTTCGAATTCAACTCGCGGTCGTTGTGAAGGCCCATCACCTGATATGAGAGATTATAAAATGCCGTAGATAAGAGTTCCGCGTAGGCAAATGTCGATTTGAATTTGCGCCAAAACATAATTGCATGCCAAAGTGGTTAAAAGGGGCCGCTGAAAATTTGAGTGGGCCTTATTAGAGTAAAAATTTTCACAGTCAACACTTTTTTCACTATTAAAGGAGACTCTTTTCCTGTTGCTGAACAGAGCCTCCTCTAAAAGGGAATAGTGTTGACTGTGAAAATTTTTACTCTAATAGGGCCCCACTCAATTTTTTTACCAATCTCTAGAGGAGACCCCTGCCGAGTAATCCCCCTCATTAAAAATTTTCAGCGGCCCCTTTTAACCCCTTTGGCATGCAATTATGTTTTGGCGCAAATTCAAATCGCCATTTGCCTACGCGGAACTCCTTTGCCTACACGGAAATAAAATGTCTTAAGCTAATGAAAATTTTGACCTGAAGCTATGTAATAGGATAATTTACCGTTTTTTCAACATTTTTCAAGGCCGCAATATTTGATGAAAAAACATTTTTCTTCTGATAGGAGTAAAATATCATGGAGGACTTCTTTTAAATAGCGTTAAATGTAAAAGCAATTTTCTTGAATAAAATTTTTATACATATTAAAATAGATTTTGAATAGAAATATTAGAAGTGAAAAAGTTGTAGTGGCAAAATTGGTGAATACCAGAAGACCTTACCTTCGGTAGTATAACGGCGATGCAATAACTTGAAAGGGAAGAAATACTCGATCAGCTTGCCTGAAAAAGTAAATGATGCTCTTCTAATTTCATTCCTGCCGATCATGCGTGGGCGATAATAATATTTAAGAAAATATGGGTTAAGAAAACAACAAAAAGTCACACGCTTGGCAAATTTTCATCCACGCGCAAAAATCCAACAAAATTTCTTCCTCTTCTTTCAATTACTTTTGCTACTACTAACCAATGCATTCAAACTTACCTCTTAATGACCACATGAACTGCGCTGAGTCGATCTTTCGCCACGCGAGTTGCTCCATAGTCACACCATTTTCCCGTTCACAAGCTATCACATCCAAAGGATTACCTCAAATATTATATCGTTCATGCTATTTTATTTCCTGTAACAACGTCAGTTTTACGGGGCAACTCCCACCCCAACGAAAATAACTTTTTGTGTGATGAGAGAGTAGTCTCCAAATGGGCATATTTTTAGGCTCCCGAACAAGGGAGTAGGCTTAAGCGCCCGAATAAAACTTATAAGGGCATAGCGAAGTACTTAGGCTTAAGAGGGGCCTAGTCTTAGGCTTGAGCGTGGCGCCATATTACACGTTTCGCCAACTACATTTTTGGCGAAATCTGCCTTATTTGGACATCTTGCGCAGTGGTCCCAAGAGCAGTTTATTGGGTTGATACGAAAGTCTTTGCGCCGATATTTGCAAGATTTTCGTCTTACTATTCCTAAGGCCATACATATGTGTTATATATCGTTGGAAAGCCCATTCAATTATCTGTTAGAAGGTCACTAACTTTTTTATCAATTGTAGAAAAAAAATTTAAATACAATGGTTCAAATGAAATACACCCAAAATGTAAATTTTTGGTTATTTTGTGTAACTTTCACGGACAAAATACCTGAAATTTTGGTATTGCACAAACTAATGACATTGCGGCATTTGTAGGCAAGGTCTAGCTCTACAACATACCTTTTACAGAATAACTTTTGCTTTGAAATTCTGCGAGATATGATCGCTCAAACCTGAGTCATAAACCAAAAAAATCGCAAACCTCAAAATTTTCCGTTTTCTAGGTAGGATCATGCACTAAAATTCTCAATATCTCAGCAACCACCAAATGAAAAACTTTTCTGTAAAAGGCAGATATGAGAGCTGAAATTGCTCTTCAATATTGCACAATAGAATATAGAGTATCTGACTTTTTCGTAGGTAAAATTTATAAAAAACCACAAATTTTTGTGAAAATGGGTCACTTTTGTATTTTCAATTTTTACAAACGTTGTTTCCCAAATAAAATTTATTTGTATACATCATTAGTTAGAGAATTGAATGGACTTTCCATTGACATATAACACATATGTATGGTCTTAGGAATAGTAAGACTAAAATCTTGCAAATAGCGGCGAACAGACTTTCGTACCAACCCAATACTTATAAGGACAATGAGAGCCATAGCTGATGGAGCACGTCACGAAATTGCGTCTTTGGCGCCATGGATTTCCCTTGTTATTATTTGCAGTGTTTTTTCTTCATTCAATTTTCTGTAGCTACTACTGTAAATGTAATAACAATAAAAAAATTACCATTGGGATACATTTCCCCATTTGTTACGAAAAATGTTTTTTCATCAGTCATGCCATGGGCGAAGAACCAATTGTATGCGCTGAAATTTGAAAACTATGAACAATACTCTGAATGTGCGAAATTGTGCACACAATTATTAAGTTTTAAATAAGTATTAGAAATTTATGGATTTTGTTGAAATTGTGTTGTAGAACTTTCCCGTTACCCCAATCCTGTATATTTTAGGAACAGATCTTCGGCGAGGGCCTCCATTTGCTTCACAATTGCATCTGAACTGACATCGAATAAAGTCGGGAGTGCAACGGCTCCAGGAATATTCCGCTGGGCGGTTTCTGAAATAATCAATATCCTAATGATAGTTAATGAGAAATCCCGAAAGCTTACCTAATGTGTCAATATCGCATCGATTTGCGTTACGTACATTGGAAGATTCAGTTTCATTTCTTTCGGTGTTCGATTCATTAATGTGCTAAAAACTTATTTTACATTAAGTATAAGGATAAGTTTTAAAGTAATTTTATATTGCATATAAAAATTCTAACCGTGATTGAGAGGGTGTCATTCGAGACTCTTCGTCGTTTAATTTTCGGTACATGATCAGCATTAGACGTCCTTGCTTTAACTCTGGAAGAATCGTTTTCGCCCGAATTATTCATTTCTTAATGAATTACAAATAAAACAAAGCGAATATTTAACATGGTTTAATTTTTCCATCATGAAAAATTCTGTTAGACATATTCTATTATGGTCTGCATAATCATATATAAAAAATTTATAGATAACTCCCAAGAAAGATATTACCTCCAAATGAATTCACCGGAGCCTCGTTGAAGTTTGCATGATTGTGCCTGTGCTTAGTGGAACGATACAGTTCAAATTTTGTGACTTCATTTCGTCTCTGCACGGAAAACATCTCAAACGGGCACTGGTGGGAATCCGCGAGAATGCAGGTATATAATTTGAGGTTAGTTCCACTGAAAACTGGCAGTTGGTCATCTGCGTATATTTCTGCCTCCTGCATCATGTGATGCTTTAGGACCAGCGTCATGTCTCTAGCGTTCTCGAAAGTCGCACGTTTGGTCCAATCACGGAGAGTTTCGGATCTATCCTGAAAACAAAGATACATTGATTTATGCAAAATCATGAAATTTAAGATAATCGTATGAAATTTTTTATCATTGACAATATATTTATGCACCCATTGAATCTACCTTAATAAGCAAGTTTCCTAATTTTTGCTTCCAAGTTGATTTATCAAACTTCATTCTGAAGGCCTAAGTACGAAAACATCTCAGTAGCAAACTTATTAATACAGTTACAATAGAATCAAGTGTCTCTACCTGGGTCTTAATTCCAGCCTCTACCTGGTTTTCAATATTCTATTCTAGAGAAAGCACAAATCAAAAATCTGGTACCATAAAACAAACCTGTTTGTATTCGATTGAGCCTTCGGCGGACGACCTCTTCCTCTTTTGGGCGGATTCGCAACTTGACACATTCTCGGACTCGGTCTCTTAGCAGGAACTTGGCATGCTCTTCCTGAATGTTTAAGGCATTTGAGTTATGTAAAACAAAAAGGAAATACATACGTCTTTGAACGGCTTTTTCTCGGTAATTGACAGTTTCCAGCGTGGTATCGAGAGAAGTACCTCGGCGCTTCCTAAAAATTTACTATGATTCTTGAAAACTTTCGTTCCGAATAAGAATTTGCATAAATTTTATGCGGTACAAAGACGGGTACTGAGCTGAAGTCATAGTTTTAGAAAAGTATTCCATAGGACTACCCAGCGGCTTCGCCGCACGGCGGCGCCCTTGGTCATCCAGGATTTTCCGGATTTCCGGAAGCCATAAATCCCGGAACTCGCCGATGTACCCGGCGAAACCGGTACCAATCGACTCAGCTCGCCGAGACGAAGCGATTGACGTATCACACGCCCGGATCCGAGCCCCGACGCGTGATCTGTGACCTGGCCAAATCCAGGATTTTCCGGATTTCCGGAAGCCATAAATCCCGGAACTCGCCGATGTACCCGGCGAAACCGGTACCAATCGACTCAGCTCGCCGAGACGAAGCGATTGACGTATCACACGCCCGGATCCGAGCCCCGACGCGAAACTTGCCCTTTTACGTGACACACGTGACACACGTAAGTCACGTTTCACGTATGTCAACCTCAATTCTGACATAGAAACCCCCCCTAAAATCATACGTTTTGGGGGGTACTCGCGGGTTTGGGGTCCGGGAGCGTGAAAAACGGGAGATTCTGTTGGGGGTCCACACCACCCTATCAACTTAGAGGGACCCGATCTGTCACAACTCCCATAAAATGTCAAACGTAACACCAGGCCTATCGAATTAAAATGGGTTTCTCATTTCCTTGCTTGATTTCGCTAACAAAAAATAGGCACAATTTTGGAACAACCACACTTCAGATCATTTTTTATGTGGTAGACTAGAGATCGGCCGATACCGATATATCGCCGATAATATCGGTATCGGTTTTTCAATTTTTCGAAAATATCGGTTCGACCGATATATCGGTATCGGTAAAACAGGCCACCGATACCGATATTTTTATATCGGTATCGGTTCGAAAATTTTACGAGAATATCGGAAAATAGTCAGAATTTTCATTGAAATTTTTACCAAACTAGCCATATTTTTTACAAAAATTTCGCCTGCGGCGCTATTTTGGTTAATATTTTGGTCAATATTTTGTGAATGTGATTAATGCAAGATTTGTGATTAGTGCATCGAAGTAACCCCAAAAACAGTTAGATGCGGAATATTTGCGACTAAAAAATGGTCGAAACCGAGACCGAATTTTAAAAGAGAAAAAAACACACAAACATCAAAAAAGCCATTGTTAAAAATCGATTTTTTTGGCAAAACCGTGTGGTCCCCCATGAAAAAAAACCAAATTTTTTCAGATTTTTCGCAAAACATGTTTTTAGGGGTATTTTGATGCGCTGATTCCGAATCTGCAATTGGTTTTTTCGTATCGCGCCAAAAATGACCATTTTTGACCAAAAATGGCCATTTTTTGAAGAAAATAGCGGTTTTCTCAATTTTCGTGGCGGGACCACCTAAAATCTGACCTCAAATTCGGATTCCCCGCATCGATAAACCCCTATATAGGTGAAATCGGCAAATTTCCCGACCCTCGATTTTTCGGCTAGGAACCCCGGCCCAACAGAAACAGTAAAAATTGATCAAAATTGCGAAAAAATGAACAAAAACATGACTAAACTCTAAAAAATGAACAAAAACATGAAAAAATAACCTAGAAGTGCAAAAGAATGAACTAAAACCCGAAAAAATGACAAAATATGGGCAAAAATGCAAATTTTTTGACAAATTTGACTCATTTTTGGTAAAATTTGAAAATATCTGTAAAACCGATATATCGGTATCGGTAAAAACGGTTTGGCCGATCTCTATGGTAGACCAAACTTCGAGTATACAACAATCGATTCGTTTTGCACTCGGAATCATGAAACTGATACAGTCGAACCTCTATAAGCCGACACCCCTAGGGACCGGCTCAGGGTGTCGGCTTATAGAGGTTGTCGGTTTACAGTGGTTCGACTTTTCCCAAAAGGAAAAATGCCCCAAAACGGCTATTTTTTGTGTTATTATGCTGTTTTTGGCCCTCTTCTACATTTATGCATTAAAATTACACTATTTTACCTTAAATTTACATAATTTTTGCCAAGGGCCTCGCCAAGGAGCGCGAATTTGAATTCGGATTTTTGAAAAGTGCTATTTTTCGTGTTTCCGACCAAAATAAGCTCGATTTTCGTGTTCTATGTGAAAAACTGTGAATATAATTTTTGCGAGGAAAATGAATAAATAAATTTCTGATTCAAAAATTGGTCTTGGTCCCCAAAGGAAATTTGGGAACACCAGTGAAATTCCGAGTAAATATAAAAAATAAGAAGAAAATAGGCTGAAAAGGTAAAAAATGAGCGAAGAGAAAAGAAATGGCCGGAAATTAGTGACGAATCTTTTGAAAATCTTTTGAAAATTAACGAAAAATTTTGACAATTTGAAGGAAAAAATTCATGTGGTACCTCTATGCTTTTTTTTCTTCCGACCCTCCCGGAGGTGTCGGCTTATGGAGGTTCATTTTGTATGGAAATCCTTATATTTTGGCCGGGACCGGGCAAAACTATCGGCTTATAGAGGTTCGACTGTATGTGGTTGGTCCAATCCATGTGAGTTTTATGAATGTCACAAAATTGAAGCGAATTAAAGTCATGTTCCAAGCTTACAAGAAGATATTAAACGAACCGAGTTCCTTGATAAACGGGAGCATTATACCAAATACTGTTGGTGATAGCGCGAGTTATGGGCCTCTGAATCCCATCGCCGAGCAGAACCAAATTATTGATTTCTTGTTGTATTCTTGCATTAGCAAGTCGAACAGACCTTCTTGAAGAGGTCATCGTTGAAACAAGTGTAGTGAAGCATTAGACGTCCTTGCTTTAACTCTGGAAGAATCGTTTTCGCCCGAATTATTCATTTCTTAATGAATTACAAATAAAACAAAGCGAATATTTAACATGGTTTAATTTTTCCATCATGAAAAATTCTGTTAGACAGATTCTATTATGGTCTGCATAATCATATATAAAAAATTTCGCAAAGAAAAAAATAACTCCCAAGAAAGATATTACCTCCAAATGAATTTACCGGAGCCTCGTTGAAGTTTGCATGATTGTGCCTATGCTTAGTGGAACGATACAGTTCAAATTTTGTGACTTCATTTCGTCTCTGCACGGAAAACATCTCAAACGGGCACTGGTGTGAATCCGCGAGAATGCAGGTATATAATTTGAGGTTAGTTCCACTGACAACTGGCAGTTGGTCATCTGCGTATATTTCTGCCTCCTGCATCATGTGATGCTTTAGGACCAGCGTCATGTCTCTAGCGTCCTCGAAAGTCGCACGTTTGGTCCAACCACGGAGAGTTTCGGATCTATCCTGAAAACAAAGATACATTGATTTATGCAAAATCATGAAATTTAAGATAATCGTATGAAATTTTTTATCATTGACAATATATTTATGCACCCATTGAATCTACCTTAATAAGCAAGTTTCCTAATTTTTGCTTCCAAGTTGATTTATCAAACTTCATTCTGAAGGCCTAAGTACGAAAACATCTCAGTAGCAAACTTATGAATACAGTTACAATAGAATCAAGTGTCTCTACCTGGGTCTTAATTCCAGCCTCTACCTGGTTTTCAATATTCTATTCTAGAGAAAGCACAAATCAAAAATCTGGTACCATAAAACAAACCTTGTTTGTATTCGATTGAGCCTTCGGCGGACGACCTCTTCCTCTTTTGGGCGGATTCGCAACTTGACACATTCTCGGACTCGGTCTCTTAGCAGGAACTTGGCATGCTCTTCCTGAATGTTTAAGGCATTTGAGTTATGTAAAACAAAAAGGAAATACATACGTCTTTGAACGGCTTTTTCTCGGTAATTGACAGTTTCCAGCGTGGTATCGAGAGAAGTAGCTCGGCGCTTCCTAAAAATTTACTATGATTCTTGAAAACTTTCGTTCCGAATAAGAATTTGCATAAATTTTATGCGGTACAAAGACGGGTACTGAGCTGAAGTCATAGTTTTAGAAAAGTATTCCATAGGACTACCCAGCGGCTTCGCCGCACGGCGGCGCCCTTGGTCATCCAGGATTTTCCGGATTTCCGGAAGCCATAAATCCCGGAACTCGCCGATGTACCCGGCGAAACCGGTACCAATCGACTCAGCTCGCCGAGACGAAGCGATTGACGTATCACACGCCCGGATCCGAGCCCCGACGCGTGATCTGTGACCTGGCCAAATCCAGGATTTTCCGGATTTCCGGAAGCCATAAATCCCGGAACTCGCCGATGTACCCGGCGAAACCGGTACCAATCGACTCAGCTCGCCGAGACGAAGCGATTGACGTATCACACGCCCGGATCCGAGCCCCGACGCGAAACTTGCCCTTTTACGTGACACACGTGACACACGTAAGTCACCTTTCACGTATGTCAACCCCAAATCTGACATAGAAAACCCCCCCCCCCTAAAATCATGGGTTTTGGGGGGTACTCGCGAGTTTGGGGTCCGGGAGCGTGAAAAACGGGAGATTCTGTTGGGGGTCCACACCACCCTATCAACTTAGAGGGACCCGATCTGTCACAACTCCCATAAAATGTCAAACGTAACACCAGGCCTATCGAATTAAAATGGGTTTCTCATTTCCTTGCTTGATTTCGCTAACAAAAAATAGGCACAATTTTGGAACAACCACACTTCAGATCATTTTTTATGTGGTAGACTAGAGATCGGCCGATACCGATATATCGCCGATAATATCGGTATCGGTTTTTCAATTTTTCGAAAATATCGGTTCGACCGATATATCGGTATCGGTAAAACAGGCCACCGATACCGATATTTTTATATCGGTATCGGTTCGAAAATTTTACGAGAATATCGGAAAATAGTCAGAATTTTCATTGAAATTTTTACCAAACTAGCCATATTTTTTACAAAAATTTCGCCTGCGGCGCTATTTTGGTTAATATTTTGGTCAATATTTTGTGAATGTGATTAATGCAAGATTTGTGATTAGTGCATCGAAGTAACCCCAAAAACAGTTAGATGCGGAATATTTGCGACTAAAAAATGGTCGAAACCGAGACCGAATTTTAAAAGAGAAAAAAACACACAAACATCAAAAAAGCCATTGTTAAAAATCGATTTTTTTGGCAAAACCGTGTGGTCCCCCCATGGAAAAAAACCAAATTTTTTCAGATTTTTCGCAAAACATGTTTTTAGGGGTATTTTGATGCGCTGATTCCGAATCTGCAATTGATTTTTTCGTATCGCGCCAATAATGACCATTTTTGACCAAAAATGGCCATTTTTTGAAGAAAATAGCGGTTTTCTCAATTTTCGTGGCAGGACCACCCAAAATCTGACCTCAAATTCGGAATCCCGCATCGAAAAACCCCTATTTAGGCGAAATCGGCAAATTTCCCGACCCTCGATTTTTCGGCTAGGAACCCCGGCCCAACAGAAACAGTAAAAATTGATCAAAATTGCGAAAAAATGAACAAAAACATGACTAAACTCTAAAAAATGAACAAAAACATGAAAAAATAACCTAGAAGTGCAAAAGAATGAACTAAAACCCGAAAAAATGACAAAATATGGGCAAAAATGCAAATTTTTTGACAAATTTGACTCATTTTTGGTAAAATTTGAAAATATCGGTAAAAACCGATATATCGGTATCGGTAAAACGGTTTGGCCGATCTCTATGGTAGACCAAACTTCGAGTATACAACAATCGATTCGTTTTGCACTCGGAATCATGAAACTGATACAGTCGAACCTCTATAAGCCGACACCCCTAGGGACCGGCTTAGGGTATCGGCTTATAGAGGTTGTCGGTTTATAGAGGTTCGACTTTTCCCAAAAGGAAAAATGCCCCCAAAACGGCTATTTTTTGTGTTATTATGCTGTTTTTGGCCCTCTTCTACATTTATGCATTAAAATTACACTATTTTACCTTAAATTTACATAATTTTTGCCAAGGGCCTCGCCAAGGAGCGCGAATTTGAATTCGGATTTTTGAAAAGTGCTATTTTTCGTGTTTCCGACCAAAATAAGCTCGATTTTCGTGTTCTATGTGAAAAACTGAGAATATGGGCCAATTTTTGCGAGGAAAATGGATAAATAAATTTTTGGTTCAAAAATTGGCCTTGGTCCCCCAAAGGAAATTTGGGAACACCAGTGAAATTCCGAGTAAATATAAAAAATAAGAAGAAAATAGGCTGAAAAGGTAAAAAATGAGCGAAGAGAAAAGAAATGGCCGGAAATTAGTGACGAATCTTTTGAAAATCTTTTGAAAATTAACGAAAAATTTTGACAATTTGAAGGAAAAAATTCATGTGGTACCTCTATGCTTTTTTTTCTTCCGACCCTCCCGGAGGTGTCGGCTTATGGAGGTTCATTTTGTATGGAAATCCTTATATTTTGGCCGGGACCGGGCAAAACTATCGGCTTATAGAGGTTCGACTGTATGTGGTTGGTCCAATCCATGTGAGTTTTATGAATGTCACAAAATTGAAGCGAATTAAAGTCATGTTCCAAGCTTACAAGAAGATATTAAACGAACCGAGTTCCTTGATAAACGGGAGCATTATACCAAATACTGTTGGTGATAGCGCGAGTTATGGGCCTCTGAATCCCATCGCCGAGCAGAACCAAATTATTGATTTCTTGTTGTATTCTTGCATTAGCAAGTCGAACAGACCTTCTTGAAGAGGTCATCGTTGAAACAAGTGTAGTGACTAAAATAAAATAATCCGTAGCAATCACGGATATCAACATTTCGCCAAATTTACATTTGGCGAAATGTAAATTGAATTACTGATTGAAATAAAATTGAATTACTGATAAGCTCATTTAGAACTAGAATTTTCTCCAATAATCTCATATACTATAACTTCAACCTGTGGATTCAACAGACTCAAAAGTTTATTTTGAACAAACCTTGTTTTAGAAAATATCTTCAACAGCCCATGTGAATAGGGGAAATGGAATGGTGGAAAAAGGAAAGGAACAAATTAAGAACAAATTTTTGATCCACTTGCATAATTAAATCTGAAAATGGATGGAGATGCATCGAATTTCAAAAATTTGCCTTTTATGCGTACTAAGATAAGATTGAGAAGTAAAGGTGAGCGTTTTATTCGATTTGATATGCTAATCCATAACGCGTCAATCAAAAATATCTGACAAAAATGATACGCAAAATGATGTACAATGTACATTGTACATGATTGAAAGGTCTGAGTTTAGTTTCCCAAAAAGCATGGATGTAAAATAAATTCCTCTTTTCTCTAGAATACCACTAGTTTTTAAGGTTTATACGACGTCAGACTGACGAGCCTTACTGTAACTCATTAGATTACTTCCGTCGTATTGGACTCGAAAAGGCGAAATGTAAAGGCCATGGACATCGGACCCATAAAATAGATGAGCCCTTTTTAAGGGCATACTAAAGATTTAGGCTTAGGCATAATGCTAGTGTTATGTTTAAGCTTAAGAGGAAGTTAGAAAATAATTTTTGTGACATAAAGAAAAATTGGTTCCCACCAAATAAAACTCCACAGTTATGTCCAGTAAACCGTTTTACAGCTCGGAGCTCATCCCGGGAAAGTTGCCTTGTATGGGAAGCGGGTCATTTTTCGGGATTACATAAAAAGTGTAGCACAGTGTTACTGTTAACTGCAAATAGCTAGCCTTGAGTTATACCCATATTATACCTATATATCATTTCAATAACGTATTACAGACTATAAAATGGACAAACAACCTTAAACACATTAGTGATTAGTCACACTGAAATTAGGCGATTCTTTTTTTATAGCTGCAAGTACCTGTAGTTTCACAAGACATCAAACAGAGAGTTTGCAATTCAACATGTCAAAAATCAAATCTAAAGTAGGACAATTTTTTTGGTTATTTTTTACATTACTAATGCCTGACTTTGTATCAATGATTAAAATTGAGTAAAATATGCTCGTCTCACGCGGCCGAGCATTTAGTTGCCTAAATTTCGAACAACGAAACTTTTAAGTACTATTGGAACAATTGCATAGTTGAATTGAGGCATGTTGAGTCGGCACATGTATACCAAACAAATAAGGAGACTTACAAGTGCAGCAGATGTTCCTTTGTAACGGTAATCTGAAAAGGCATATCCGCGCTCATACAGGTGGGAAAATTTATAGATGTAATCGGTACTCTTATGCTAATGCTGATTCAAACCAGCTGAAACGGCATTGGACGAGCGCCAGACTTTTGTGCGTCGGACAAAAAATAACGTCTCATAAATATGCTCAGATTTAATCTTAAGCTTTCCGTAAAAGCTGGAAATGAGCCTAGGCTTTAAGCGAACAATTTCGGCTAGACGCTCAAATATCACAGAGCTCGAGGTCGGAACTAGAAGAGGGAGGCAATTGATAAACCCCAAATGGGAAATATACTTTACAGCTCGGTAGCTCACACTCAATACTACTCAAGGAACACTCTGCTTCCATATTTATTCCATTATGCCTTATAATATTCAAACACTGTTGTGTCCGTGGAACTAAATTGGCCTCAAAACCTTTCAACTCACAGCATTAGCTTTCAACAGACAACAATAAAAATGCTTTGTTCCATTGTTCTCAAATGCATTTTGGAAGAAAGGAAGGAACCTTCCTGTTTAAAAATCGCACAAAATGGCGAAGAAATCGTTGTTTCAGATTATTTATGTTTGAATCCATGAACAAATTCCTTATTTTGAGTCAAATTCATTGTCACCCAAGGAGCTAAAAAACTGACGCTTTAACTTACGTGAAACACGTCGATCTCCTTTGTAATTTATTTCAGTCGAGGTAAAACCTGCCCTACGCTAGCTAGCTCCACATTAGTGTGGGTGCCAGTCGTTACGTATGAGTCAGACCATAGTTGGTAGAGATGACATACACGTTTTGACATGTTTTTCCGGATATTACATCTCCTTTATAAAGCCTAAGATTAAAGCTAAATCTGTCAATCAGGAATAGAATACTGGAATTATTGTTTAAAAATCAACAAGTCCATATAAAATCCAAGCAATATTTCAATTCATACGGTTCAAATTGCTGTTTCGCAATCCGAGTCTCTCTCTTTCTTTCGACATTTCGCCAAATTCGGGTAAATTTGAGTTGTATCGATGAAATATTGCTTGGAATTTAGTATTCAATTCACCTTATAACTTAGAAGGATCCTGTAATTGAATCAAGCTAGTCCAATAATCGGCCTTATTATATTAGACGAGTGAAGTGAGGGCCGCGAAGCGGCCCTCACTTCACTCGGAAGCGGTTAGCGTGCATCCGCGGCGCTTCGCGCACCGCCATCAGCGGTCAGGTTGGGTTGTTTAGCCTAACGTAAGGGTTGTTTAGCCTAAAGTAAGGGAGACTTTGTCAACGGAGCCTCGCGGCCTTCGGCCGCTCGAAGTGTGCAAAATTTGACCTCGTGAGAACAAACCTCGAATCTGACGTCAGATTGGTGATCAGCGCATCCGGAAACCCCCGGGTGCCAAAAATCAGATCCGTAGACACCTTGCATCAAAAAACCCGATTTTTTGGCCAAAAAGTGGCTTTTTTCAAAAATGCGCCAAATAAAAAAGTGTAAAAAGCAAAGTGGTCCAGAATCGCCTCAGAAATCGATTGGGGACATAAAAAACATCAGTTCCCATGGCCAAAACCCTTAAAAACACGTTTTTGCGTTTTGGCGCGAATTCAAATATTCAAATTTTGGTTCTGACAATTTTCCCGGGCCTAACTTTTCGAGACCTATCGATTGAGCTATCACTCGCCCTGATCTGTATGCTGGATAATCCGGAACAATTGGCATCTCACACACATACAGAGATCTGGAACTTTTGTATTAGGGTCATGGTGGGGAAATTCGATAAATGCAAAGGAAGGCTTCATCGAAGCTTTATCGAAGTTTTCTAGTAAGCGCGAATCGCCGGCCACTATTTCCTGCTGTTTCCCAGCTGCGTGCATTCGTTGTTGTCTTTCCAAGGAGGGAAACAGCAGGAAATAGTGGCCGGCGATTCGCGCTTACTAGAAAACTTCGATAAAGCTTCGATGAAGCCTTCCTTTGCATTTATCGAATTTCCCCACCATGATTAGGGTATAGTATCCCAAAATCTCTGTTACCATTATGTTACCGTCTCTTTACATCGTCAATTACATCCGTCAATTTACATCCTTTGTTCCAGGTGTTCTCTCGTGCTTCGCAACTTTCATTTGCGAAATGTATCGCCAAAGTCCAATGGTCTATAGCGGGACCAATGTTGGCCAGAATCAAATGATCATAACTACCTCCAATGTTAGCCAGAGTCCAATGGTCTATACTGGGTCCAATGTTGGCCAAAGTCCAATGGTCGTAACGGTCCCACCAACCACCTCCACCATCCAATCATGCTATCCAGCGGGAAAAGTGTTCACTACTCGAACGAGCTGGCAGATTAGACAAGTGTCCTTTCTTGGCGACATGATGATCAGAGACGCCGGCGGCGCTCCGGTGTTCAAAGCGGTGTCCGAATGGGGCGATCTCAAGGACCTCAGCTTCGTGGATATGCGAATCGGGAGGAGCGTTGCTCGGATAGAGGACGAATGGCGATGCTGTGCTCCTTTGAAGTACCAGATTTTCATGGGTATGGTTTGTTAAAAAATTTAAGAAACCAACAAGAAAAAATGATTAATATGGAAGCTTAAATGATGAAAGTTATAAAGCCAAATTTTGCTATAAGATACCAAGAACTCTAATATTTTATGTTCTTCATTATCCTCTCTAAGCGTTTCTAGAGGAAAAAATTTTAGAGAGTGATATATCGTATACTTCATACCTAGTTATTTCTAGACGGCAGTAACTACGGGAGCGTGGAAATGGACCGATATTGCTTTCGCACCAACTTCTACATCGAATCTCGCACCGGACCAATTGATATTATCGGTGACTTCTGGACCATGTCCTACGACTTCGTTCGGGAGAATCAAAAAATTGCGCAGGTGCGCAAACGTGCCAACGCCGTACGAGACACCTACAATGTGGATATCGAACCGGGAGAGGACGTCGTGTTCATTCTGGCATGCTGCGTGATCATCGACAAATGCACCACTCCGGACTAGCAAATCACACCGCAGAGCGAGAACTTATGTATAACTGTTTTGTAAAGGTGAATTGTTCTGTAATGTTGAGATTTTGTTTGTTTTTCATAAATGATGTCTGATACCATATTCATCGGATTGTTGTAAAAAGGTTTCGAAAAATTAACATACATGAAAGTCCACAAATATTTAATGTTAAATAGCAACGGATCCGCATCCGTATTCATGCCCGATAGCAATTAATAATTTGAACTTTATTGCAAATAAAAACCGAAGCGATATCAACACCAATCAATTAAACTTAAAACAATACCAGTCAATGCGATATTGAGAATTACAACAATACACAGGTTTCCAAATTCGATACCCAAAGGCAAAATACGTGTTTTTGAAGCATTTCGCCCATGTCAAAACCCTTTGAGACCCAAAAGAGCGAGAAATTTTAAATACCATAATTAAATGAAAGAGGCTTAACCCTTCATTGCCGCGTGGAGCGCCTATAGACAGGGTTACTAAGGCTTAGGTGGCTTGGCTAGGGTATTTAAATTAAAACACTTGGGCAAACTGCTTTAAATACTCCTTCATTGCCGGAGCCATAGACAAAAGACAGAAATCTGGCGTTACCATTAGCTTTCCTTTTGGTGAGCTGTCTTTATCAAAATCATGATGGCCGCCATTGTTTATTTCTCTTTTCTATGTGATCTATTTACAGACACACTCTTTCTATGAATAATGAACACTCATTCGTTTCTTTCTTTTTGTGAAGTCTTTAGCAAATCAAAAACGTATCCGATCAGATACACTCGGCAATGAAGGGTTAAACAAGAGAATAGAAAATTACAAATAAAGTAGTGTATATGTGCTTGTTTTTATTTTTTATTCTTCTTACTTTTGTCCTTATTCTTATCGCACTGCTGAAAAGGAACGCAGCATTGTCGGCATCCGCCACATTTCATACAATATTTACCGCGATAGCTAAAAATGAATATTGTTCATCTTATATTGGTTTGGCCGGAAATTCCTGTCGGTGTTTTTTAAGTCGGCCATTCTTATCAGTGATCAATAATTTCTTGGGAAGTGTTTATACTATTTAATGCACAAGAGAGTCCTTTATTGGAAAATGTGGAAAGCAAGCCTTTTATTATTTTCTTTCCTTAAAATTATTAATTCTCAAAACAATCTCCCTCATAACCACCTCCGGCATGTAATTTTTTATGAATATTCCAAAGGCACCAGTGCGGCCCAAACGGCTAAAAATATTAACGCAGTGTACGGCGAAGACTCTATTTCCACCTGAACCTGCGAGAGATGGTTTCCTCGTTTTAAACAAGGAAGTATTGACCTAGAAGATGAACCACACTCTGGAAGACCCTCCGAGCTAAATGAACCAGCACTTTTGGCATTATTAGCAGAAGACAACCGGCAATCAACACGCGATTTTGCAGAGCAGGTTGGGACCAGTCATTCTACAGTAGAAGACCATTTGAAAGCTCTTGGCTATAAGAAAAAGTAAGTATCCTGCATACCGCACCACCTGAACGATGCCGACAAATGGCAGCGAATGTCCATTTCCGCCAATTTATTGTCCCGTTACCATCGTAAGTCCTTTTTACCCCGCCTAGTAACAGGGGACGAGAAGTGGATATTTCACGCCAACTTTCGCCGCAAAAGGCAATGGGTGGGCCCAGGAGAAAAGGCAAAATCTGATCCAAAGCCAGATCGCTATGGGAGAAAGTTAATGCTCTCCGTCTGGTGGGATATGGAAGGCGTGATCCATTATGAACTGTTGGGCAGAAAGGAGAGACTCACAGCTGCTATGTACAGTGCTCAGCTTCGCCGGCTTGCACAAGCCATCAGGGAAAAGCGGCCCGAAAAGCCAAAGCCCTTCAGCACGACAACGCTAGACCCCATGTTGCGAAACTAACCAAACAAACACTTCAGGACTTGAGCTGGGAAGTGTTGCCACATCCTGCATACAGCCCAGACTTGGCCCCGTCAGACTACTGGTTGTTCCGGGATTTGGCCAACGAAATTGCAGAAAAACACTTTAAAAATGATGACGATGTCAAAAATCACCTTGATTTGTATTTTGCTCGTAAAAAGAAAATTTTCTGGGAAAGAGGCATCCGCCTTTTACCAGTAAGATGGACACACATTGTAGATCATAATGGTGATTATTATGAAGAACATTGATGAATAAATGTTTGATATATAAACGTTTAAAAACACCGACAAGAATTTCCGGCCAAACCAATATTTACAATTTATAAGACATCATTTATTGAGACTCAAGAATTTGGCTTTTAGGCAAAATTTGGTGTTCTAGAGAATAATAATTTTGATAATAACTATAAGGCGGATTCGAAAAACTGTCATATTTCCAAATCGTCGAATAAATACAATCGTGGAGGGACAATAGTGTCGTCTGGAAATTTTTGGGGGATCCCTAGAGGGGTCCCCTAGCCACACATTAGTGATAGTAGGATTCCCTTGAGGGTCTATTTTACCCCAATTCAAAGCGTGCCAAATTTGCGCGGCAATTTGAAATGTGACAATTTTTTCAAATCCCATTTATATGTTTAGTGTTAATAATTGACTCCTTTACGATTTTTAAAAACACTTTAAACTTGCTCTAAAATCAGAATAAATTAAATTTAAATATAGTAAGAAATCATCGAAAATTCTTACTGCCCGCAGAAGTGACATGTATGTCTGGTACTTCCTCTTCCTCGCTGATTAGCACTCATAAATGCCATTCTCCTAAAATAAAACACCGGAAAATTTTTAGTTAATTAATAACAAAAGCGGAAACGAGTGCCTTCGGTACCTTGCTGCTTGTATTAGGTTGATCGTCGTCGTTTGATACAATCTGATTTTGAATATGCCTCTTTTCGCGCCTTTGGCATACAGTATATGAGCTATTTTGAGGCATTTTGAGGCTTTACAAGGACTCTTGAGTCAATATGATGAAACCCTTGGATAGTAAATCGATCCCGCTGAGTCCGAATCCGGGATCAGATTTGAACTTTGATCTTTGATTTTTGAACTTTTCCCTTTCAATCCTGGAAAAATCCAAATTTTAAAAGGAAAAGTTCAAAAATCAAAGATCAAAGTTCAAATCTGATCCCGGATTCGGGCTCAGCGGGATCGATTTACTATCCAAGGGTTTCATCATATTGACTCAAGAGTCAATCCTTGTAAAGCCTCAAAATACCTCATATACTGTATGCCAAAGGCGCGAAAAGTGGCATATTCAAAATCGGATTGTATCAAACGACGACGATCAACCTAATATGTACTTGTTTACGTATGTAAGTACTTCATTTATTATTCTTATTTACTTAACCGTTTTGGGCAAAAAACACTTAAGCTAATATATTGGAAATTTGTAATAATAAATCCTGGATTTATGTTTAACAGGGACAAATACCATAACGGGCCCTCTCCAAACTTTGGACCATTATTTCACCCTTAATAAGACCCCATAGAAGCGTCAGACATACATTGGGAAGCGACCCAAATTCAATTTTGTATGGAGAGCACTGTCGTTTGACCTTTTTCAGGCCATGTCAATCTTTGTCTACAACGTTTTCATACTGTTATCACGACAAGGAAATTTTATATACTGTTATACAGGGGACAGTCAGGGCTTTCCAGGGGGCATTTAAAGTTCGCACCAGCTCACAAATTGTTTAAATTGGTCCGCAAATTGACAAAATTTCAAATTTGGTGCATTTTCAGGTATTGTGGATGTGTTTCTAGAAAATTCTAGAACGTTTGCCTTGCAAAAGTCTTAACTTGAACTGCAAGAAATGAAAATGTGATCATCTTGCATCTTAAATTTGATCACCGAGGTACGACCCCGTGAATATGTGCAAAAACAGAAAAAAATTTCGGCCATTTTCCAATAAATTTATCTTTAAGCAATACTTACCTGACAAATCGAATGACGAGAGTCGAATGAGAATAAATTTGAGAGTAGAAGAAAAATGTGATCACTGAAATTGTAAATATTTATAAAAAAATTAGAATCTCGTTATAAATAAATTATCGCGATACAACACGAAACGATAAACAATGCAGTTGAATGCCAACAGAGAACATTGTTACCGCGAATGAACCGTTTATTTAGGTTGAATCGGAATTGTGAAGACAAAAAGACTTTTGGCCTAATTTGCTTATAAAGTTTGTAAATGATGGATAAAGTTTAGAATGTGGGACAAAGTTCGTTTAGCCCAAATTTATTATAACGCCTCAAAGCTGCAAGGAAATCCAGAGAAATAGGCCACAAGGCAAAGAGATACGAGTGATCAAAAATGCACCTTTGATAACGCCCAGCAAATAAATGAAAGGAGCCCATAGTTATTAGCTAACAGGCAAAATTAACTATAATGGCTCAACGGCACTTTTACTAAAAGAGAGAGTAAGTTAAGAGAGAGAAAAGCAAGCATGACAACGGACCGGTCCGCTCGACCCCCCGGTCTGGTCCGGTCTACAAAAGGTCAAAAAAATTTTCGCGGCGCTACCTTCGGTAGCGCCAAAAGTTTTTCGCATATTAGCATCTAAATGTGTTTTTAGGGTATTTCGATGCGCTGATTACGAATCTGCAATTAGTTTTTTCACATCCAGTCGAGAATTTCAATTTTTTGGACTAAACTAACCAATTTTGGCCAAAAATTCGCATTTTTCGCCCAAAACGGCAGTTTTTTATGCGCTACGATGGAACCGATTTGCCTAAAAACGCCCTTTTCCTAACTCCCACACTTTGGATATTGTTTTCTAAGAAATAGAGGTCGAAATTTATTTTCGAAACCGAATTTCATAAGAGAAAAGAACATACAAAAAGCAAAAGAGCACCGCAAGCGAAAATTTTGGAAAAGTAGCAAAATGGAATAGAAAATGGAAGGAAAATAGCGCCTATATTTTTTATAAAAATAGAGTTGTTTGCCAAAACTTTGCATTAAAAATTTTTTATATTTCAAAAATTTCAAATTTTTTTCTCGGCGGCACCCTTCCGGGTGCCGCCGAATGCATTCTTAGGGGTGCTTGTTTAATTTTGGTCGGTCCGGTTTGGTCCGCCGGACCGGCCACCCCCCGGTCCGGTCCAGTTGTCATGCTTAGAGAAAAGTGTAGTCAGCATTAAGAGCTGAAGTAATGGCACTATCCTTATTAAGATTTTAATGATTATAACGATTTGCTAGTGGAAGGGCTTTCTTAAATACCCAATTCTAGCCAAACTAAGCAAAACATGTTTTGACAGCGCTACGAAGAAGGACATTTCATAATTTTACAATAACAAAGAAGGAACAAGGAAGGTTTCATAACGTTTTGCTTACATCTAGACATTTGCCAAAACAGATTGACTCATAATGTTTTTAGGTCAAAACAACCGTTATAGCTGAACTGGCCGGATCGTTCAAAGGAACGACCAAGCTGCCGATCATCCCCTTAGTGTTGCCATTGTACTGGCTCCCCAAACCGTCTCCGAACCGTTAACTTCAACGAGCGGTGGCACAGTTATATACAGCCAGTCGTTGGACAAACTTGGGATCACGGCCGCTTTTCCTTTTCATGGCTAACACCGTCTTAGTTCCCCTAGTGTCTCATCTTTTCGTTTCGGCATGCGCCCCCGCGCTAGCCACTTTACAGAATGGCAATTTGTTTGTTTGGCAAAGATTTGTTTTGGAATAAACCTTTTAGCAGGCATGACACGCGGGAAACCCAAATTTGAACTTCATAATTTTTTTTCTCAATTTTTTACCATGTCCGGCTATTTTTTGATTGTTCCTACCCCACCGGACCGGGGTACGATCTAGCGATTGCCGCTATCAAAATAGGGTATATCGCCACAAAAAATGGGTGGTTTACCCTATTTTTCCGTTATTTCACAATAGGTGTTGCGAAATAACGGAAAAATAGGGTAAACCACCCATTTTTTGTGGCGATATACCCTATTTTGATAGCGCCAATCGATAGATCGTACCCCGGTCCGGTGGGGTAGGAACAATCAAAAAAATAGCCGGACACTGTAAAAAATTGAGAAAAAAATTATTGAATTCAAATTTGGTTTTCCCGCGTGTCATGCCTGCAAAAAGGGCTTTTACAGAATGTCAAATACGCCAAAAATTTTAAATTCGCGCCAAAAACCGACCTAAGATTCGGAATGTGGACATCCGAAAACCTCGTGTGCAAAATATCTGTTTCTATTCAATTTTTAAATTTCGGAATTTATTTCAGTGAATTATTTCCAAAAATTACCCAGCACATCAAAATACATATAAGATGCTATTTACTGCAAAACCCTTTGAATTTGTGAAATAATAAAATGTAGATTTTAAAAAATTCGAAGGATTTTTCAGGAGATATCAGTTCTATTCAATTTTTAACTTTCGAACTTTCCACAAAATCTGTATATTGATTTATTGACATAAGTCGGTTTTGGACATTGGGATTATGGTGGTTCCATTTTTGGCCTTCTGCTCATTCGGTTTTACTGGAAATTTTCGGTCACATCGGGATGGCGAGTTGGAATATGTCTCCTTTTGAAAATTAGAAAATAACTCCTAATTAACGAGCACACATTTAACAACTCTCCATTTAAGGAGAGTAGTTGGGCCCTGGGCCGGTGAAACACAAAAGGGCGCGGTTAGAGTTTTCTACATATATGAAAGTGAGACTGATAGACAATTTTAGGCCATATAGCCTTAACAGCGTTTTTCATAGCCTATTTATGGCCTAACAAAAGGCTATTGTTTTTACCCCAGTCTTATTTTCTCGCCCGTTTTCTGGTCTCAAAAATAACCTCAAATTCTGGTGCTGCGCAGAAATTGATTCAGATACGTAAATTTATATATCATTAATAAATGTTGATGTGATATTAGCAATACTGAATTTATTTATAAGAGGTCACTGATTGAATTGTTCTCCGATTCTTAAACATAACGGTTGTTGGATTGCTTGTTGACATCAACTTTCCGGATCTGAATATTCTTCGCCACAAATTAACTATTGCTCGCCTATATGGCCGCACAACACACATAAGTATAACATTGGATGAGAGCGGATAGATACTTATTGTTCTTTCAATAATCAAGCAAATGAACGACCCATATTTGAACTCAGCGTGATAAGCCCAAATCAAGACGGCTAACGGCACTATGCCAAGGAAGAATACAATAGATGTTTCTATTACCAATACATTTGCTAGCGTAAAATACAGCACTCTGGTTCTGTCGGAGAGAAGAGTTCTGTTGTCCCGAAGGAATTTGTAACACCCAACTGTCGAGAATAGTGCAATTGAGGTCCCTAGGCCAGACCAAAAAACAACAGCTGCTGTTATAACAGTCGTGAAGATTCCGGGGTCCTCACGCTAAAACTGATCTGTATATTTCATTTATCATACACCTTTTATCGTACAGCAAAAAATAATCCAACAGCCCAAAGAATCATAAAAAATCGTACAATTTTGGCCGGAATTCGAATGGAGTGGTATTCTATTAGAAGCAACACGGTACCAAGGCTTATCACACTGCGGTCGAAACAGGATAGTAAAAATGCATCAGTTATGGCCCCGTCAGCAACTTCCTGGACCACCCACGTCGATCCCTGTCAAATAACTCCGGTCCTTGTATACCCCCGGACTGGCAAAATTTATGTAAACATATCTTCCAAGGAAAATCCTGAAATACTTCAAGGCCTCCCTGAACTAAACGGTTTTGAAGAGGGAGGGTGATGCGCGACATGTTCACTTACTGCGTATTTGAATCTGTCAATTTGAATGGTGCGCACTTCTATTAGAAGTAATATGCTTCAGTTATTATGACTTACCACGAATCCGAGCATGCTGCGATCATTAATAAAGTCGTAAACCAACGGATCAATACTTTTCATTGCCATTTTAAGCTCATTCATCGGTATGGCAACCGCCTGCAATGGAGGAAGGATAGAGGCGCATGCGATTATTAAGACACATAATGCCGAAATAATGGTTAGCTTTGTGCTGGACAATATCCGCCTGTACAACCAATTGTTTACGGTTTGGCAGTAACGGTATGGAAAAAGTATAAGATTTGTAAAAAGCGCCGAAATTACTATAAATGAACATGTATGTAAATATAAAAGTGCATATGCTTCATAAATTGGAATATTAGCAATTGGGCCAACTAGAATAGCAACCGGATATGGGAATAGAAATTCGGGCATCCCAACAGTCCATTCCAGTTCCCAGAGTACGCCGAAAGTAGAGTTTATGAGAATGAGCCTGAATAAATTTGTTTCAGTATATTGTTTTTGTATATTATACAAAACCAAATCTATTATTAATCCCCCCAGTAAGCTAGCCCTGTCAGTCCGTGCGTCCGTAACATGGATTTGAATTCCCGCCTTTTGGCATTCTGTTCATTTTGTCACTTTTACCTTTTTTCACCCAAAATGTGATTCTTAGGGGTGCTTATTTTGTCCCTTTTACCTTTTTTCACCCAAAATGTGATTCTTAGGGGTGCTTATTTTGTCACTTTTACCTTTTTTCACCCAAAATGTGATTCTTAGGGGTGCTTATTTTGTCACTTTTACCTTTTTTCACCCAAAATGTGATTCTTAGGGGTGCATATTTTGTCACTTTTACCTTTTTTCAGTCGGTGACCTATTTCGTGCCAGGTTTTCAACCTGCAGAATTGTCTAAATTTTCAGATAAGCCAGTCCTGTGGTCGGGCGCGGAGCGCCCGACCTTCTCCCTTGGAGTTTGAGGGAACTTCCAGCACAAAAGGTATAACTCAATCCTACCCCATAAAGATTACGAGCCACCGCAGGTGGCGAGTCAGTCACGTGGTCGGGCGCGGAGCGCCCGACCTTCTCCCTTGGAATGTGAGGGAACTTAGAACATATACTCCCGAACAACCCTTACTCCCGAACAACATCTGCTTGAGGGCCGAAGGCCCGAAATAGTCTCATGCTGCTCTACTCCCGAACAACCCTTACTCCCGAACAACCCAATCTGACCGCTGATGGCGGTGCGCGAAGCGCCGCTGTGCACGCTAACCGCTTCCTAGCGAAGTGAGGGCCGCGAAGCGGCCCCACTTCGCTAGTAATCTGTAATAAATAAAAAACCAAAGACAATTTTTGACCAAACCGGAACATTTTAATCCTCCGACGGATTTGGACAAGTTTGGTGTCCTACGATTGCTCTCGGAGAGTACATTCCGAAAAACGTGACTGTTCGAGAAAATTCATTTTCGAGAGTTATGACTCATCAAAGTTGCCTTAGGCAATGTGTCGGGATCACTCCGGCGGAGATTTTTTGCACCGGGGTGTTTTCGGGCCCGAGGAACATGATTCCGGGGTCCATTTTGACTGCGCGCTATTCTAATATCTTCTACTTAGTATTGTAGTGGTGTCCGTCCGTGCCACCAAATTTAGGGGTCATTCTTACCAGTGCTCAATCGATTTTTCAGAGGTGCATTCTTAGGGGTGCTTAATTTCGAAATGCACCTTTTTAGAGTAACTTTTAGCGGGAAATCCGAATTTGAGGTCAAAATTTAACTAAATTTAGACAAATTTTAGACAAAAGTGAAAATAACAAAAAACACACCCCTAAGAATGACCTCAAAACAGCGTTTCAGGGAATTTTTAGACCAATTTTTAGACAATTTATTTTGAAAAGGTCGATTCTTAGGGGTGCATTTTCTCTGTCCCAAATTTTTGGAAGGGTCATTCTACCAGTGCTTATTTTTATGTACCCAATTTTTTGAACGGTCATTCTTAACAGTGCTTATTTCTATAACAGGGATGAAGGTGAACTCTGCTACTGGCGTAGCCAGTACTGGGCCCCTAGTACTAGATCATATCAAAGTTTACTTTATAAAATTCTACCACTTATAGGCACGCATTGCTGAAGGCGATCTGGTGAGGCAAACCCATAGCAATAATCCGTATGAGCATAAAAGTGCAACCATATTAATATAGGCAATTATACATATTATAAGAATAAAATCATCGGACGGAAGAATTGTTTCATGAAAAGTCGCCTTTACCATAAAATACTTTTAATCTGATTATAGACCGACTGATTGACCAAAATTGCCTTGGACTAAAAGCAGAATTTTGAATATTTCCGATTTATTGCCGAGCAGGTGTTAAATATAATATAAATAAATAATGACTTCGTTGCAATTCGGCGTTATAGTTCTCAGTAAAATTGATACTTTGAAAAGTTTGGTGTCTTATTTGATAATCACCTCGCTTAGAATTCACCTGTTCTTTTTTTGCAAAGACTCGACATATTTAGTTTCATACACAGATTGTTGTGTGGAGTTGTTAATATAGCGCCCACGCGAAGAAACACTCAGTGGTACAGCGCTCATTGCCCTTTACTGCAGACTGGGCATAATATAATGCCGATAAATTTAAATAAGGCATAAATAAAGGCAAACGTATCCATGAATTTTAATCTTATTGAAATGCTTTTCGAAATAATTTATTTTACGTTAATAACTAATTTCGGCTGACTTCGTTTGTAAATAATCGATGTTTGGTTTACTTTCGGTGTCCAAATATTTTCAACAGGTGTGAATATTACATTTTCAGGTGTGTAAATCGTTTTGTATAAATAAATAATATACATCACGCATAAGCTTGCACAACATAGAAAAGTGTAACATTGGACGAAAGCGGATATATAGTATTTTTGTTTTTCAATTTGTAGTTTTACCTATGTAAATTATTTTGAAATAAAACTAGAAATAACATAAAGATTTATGGAAGAGTGTCGTTTCGACCCCAAATCTATACGACTCCATGTAGTTGGGTCATCATCAGTACATTTACCACATGGTATTTAAACATTTGTTATTTTTACTTTTTAAGAAAAAGTGTAGGAATATTTTTTGGAAACAATATCGAAATATATTTGAGGATCTTTGCGCAATCAAGCAAATACCTGGCTCATATTGGGTAATTGCAAGCAAAATGCGCCCTTACTGTAAACAGCGATGACGAAATTCGGTTTAAACTGCCGCCAATGCGCCCGTCGTTCACACACTATTTCGTCGTTTCTGCTTTCTTTTGCTTTCGCGGCGCCATGGCTGTCTCCTTCTGCGAAAGCAGAAACGACGAAATAGTGTGTGAACGGAGGCCGCACTGGCGGCAGTTTAAATCAAATTTCGTCATCGCTGTTTACAGTAAGGGCGCATTTTGCTTGCAATTACCCAATATTTGGTTTATCACGCCTTGAAGATTCAAGATTTAATTCCTTCATGCAAATGTATAAAATAATTTTTACATGATGGCCCTTGGACTTGCTGTCCTGTAAGACCAAATTTGAAGAGATAAGCATAGAAAGAAAAAAATATTAAGGATTGTTCGAAACTGTATTTCGAAAAATTGGATAATTATTCATGGGTTCTCGGTTTTGTATAGGGTTCTTATTAGGGATCGGAATTTTACACCGAGTCCGAGCGATTCCGAGTCCGGACTCGGTAGGGTTCCAATATCAGTTGACGAGTCCGAGTCCGGACTCCCCGAGTCCGTTTGAATTTTATTTTTCCCGCCAATTTTTTTTGTTGTCAAAAACTTGTGTTTTTACTGTTTTTCACTAGTATTTCGTATTTTTACTATAAATAGACAAAATTTAGACGGTTTGGTCTATTTTTTAGCGATTTTTTAGATTTTTGAAGAAATTTTACATGCAAATTCAAATTTTACCTGTATTTTTCCAAAAATTTTTAGTATGAATATAACCGGTTTAGGTCGACTATTTAGCTCGTGAATAAGCGTTATAGATGGGTGCCATATTTGTACTTCTTCGGCAATTTTTTTAACAAAATTTCTATGAAAAATAGGCGCATCTAAAATTTCGCCGGGATAAAATCGCGCCGAAATTCAATTTTTTCAAATTTTGAAACAATGTGTGAGGTTAGAGAAAATTTTCTTTCAAAATTTTCAATGTTCAGGCAAAAGTTTCGAAATTTTTTCCTCGGCCGCGTCCTATCGGGCACGGCCGAGGGCATTCTTAGTGGGTGCATAAACATTGCGGATTGCGGAATGGTTGCTGTAGCTCTGCTATACCATATTTGGTCGCATTAAAAAAAGTGAGCAGAAAATTATGAAGACAAATAAATAGGCATGGAAATCCGTAGGCCGAAATTTTGGGAAAAATGGCGACTTATAATGGAAAAAGGAAAAAATAGCGCCGCAGGCGAAAATTTTGAGAAAAATAGTGCTGCCTGCAAAAAAAAGGACATTGAAAATTTTGTATATTCTTCAAAAAAGTTCAAAAATTTCGCTCGGCCGCGCCCAATGGGCACGGCCGAAAATAACCGAGTCCGAGTCCGGACCCCCTTTTGCCGAGTCCGAATCCGAGTCCGAGTCCGGACTCGTCAGATTTCCATTCACACCGAGTCCGAGTCCGTTTTGGACTCGGACTCGGAAAGACTCGGACTCGCCGATGCCTAGTTCTTATAGACATGACAAAAAAGCATATTTTTTTCAAAGTGTTATTTCGAAAAATCCAAATTCTGGTAATTTTCTCTGGATGATCTTATGCAAATTTGGTCTTGTAATGACTACATGTCCTTGGCTTCAGTCTTATTTTGACCTTTTATTAATCGGACCGAAGCGGACAGCGGGGTCGAGCGGACTCAGACCGGGCAAAAGCCCGGTCTGCTTCCATGGAACTTTATAGGAAGGCAAAATATTTATTGCAAAAGTCGATTACTCAGTCAAAATTACTATCAAAACTATGCAGTGGAAACTGATTTATTGATTGCTAAGTTGATTTCGCCTAGGCTAAATCGGTTTTGCTTAAAATGAGCTATTCAGTCGCTTTAGCCTAGACAATACCATTTTTCTACCAGGAAGCAAATTAATTTAGGCGGACAAAATTAGATGACTTAGATGGAAAATAAGGCTAAACTAAACCAATCTTTAGTACAGTCAATACGGATTGGGCTGAGTACCACTGATTGAACTTAAACTGTAGTAGGCTAAACCAATTTCACCTAGGATAAACAGATCTTGACTTATTTTCAGTCAGAATCTCAGGACATTTCAGAACACAATGTTTACATACGTAATCCACTATAGTTAGCTTTTGTTTGAGCACTAAAAGGAAAAAAGAAATATCATTCCCAGTCAATATCACAATTGACTTCCAAATCGACCCAAACTTCAAAATAGGCGCAGACTGCCACGGGAAAGTCTGCGCCTATTTTGACGTATTTTTGGCATTATGTAAAAACAGTCGTTTTTGTCAAAAATGATGTTTTTTCGGGCGATATCGAAAATTTTGGCGTATTTTCGGCATTCATTCAATGCAAATATGCTAACTTCGAGACATAATTTTTAGCGAAATGATGAATGAATTTAATTTCTAATTATATAATGAGTACGACCATGTCCTGAACTTCGTTCTATAAAAAAATCAGCAACTCCAAGAAAAATATCGTGACGTCATTTCCGGATGTACTCTTGTGTGTCGTATTTTTGATCTAAAAGTTTAATAAAATAAGTTTCACTGGATTCCGATTTCGTCATCAGTAATTATGAAATAATTTATTTTATTATTTAAAAATTTCCTATTATGCTTTCACTGGAAAACGTTTACGTAATTTTGTTGTTTATTTTCCTTCCCTGACAAAGCGATACTTTGAAAATTATTATTGACAGCAAAGAACAGACAACAAACAATTGCAACTAAATTTACGCACCGGTAAGTTAGTGTTTGTTGTTGATTTATTCCCGCTGGCTTTTCTTTGATAAGTCGAGTCCAGCCCGCCATTCTTCTGAATTGCGTTCAGTCGCTTCCCTTTCGATAACACTTTATTCCCTTCCACTGTGCAATTAGATAAAAAATGGCGACATTTGCAGATAATACTACCTTCTGTTTTATGGCCGATCAAAGGCAAAGAAATATATGGAAATTTTAAGTAATCTTGTATGATTCACCTGTGCACTAAAATAAATTCCGAAAATTGAAAAATAAAAAATTCTCGAAATAATGATCAGGATTTGTTTAAAAAAACCTTTGGCCATAACCGGCAGGAACCGCTGCGAAATTTTTGATATCCTTAAAGAGGAAAGGCTCATATGAGATTTGGAATATAAAAAATTATTTCCAAATTTTTTCCACTTTTATCCCAATGTTTTAATGTATTGAAAATTGTAATTTTAAGCTGGGTTTTTACGAAAGAGTGCGCCAATATTTTTGATGTATGCTTAATTTTTGAAAAAAGATAGGGAATACACAAATGTTGTAAATTTTATAAATTTCTTTAATTTTTTTGCGGAGGTTGCAGGAAAACACGTTCTCAAAACATTTTGGAAAAATGACATAATAATATTGAAACGATTCGAACAATAGTGGAAGTTTTGAGCCAATTAATTACAAAGTGCATACATAACAATTTTTTTTATTCTCGACCCAACGAACGTCGAACGAATGGTAAAAATTGATATTTTGACAGTTTATTACTTACGTCAAGTCAAGTATGGGATTTTTGAAGGCGGAGAACCGATATTCTGACAAATTTCGGGGTGTCCGACATTGGTCGAACAGGTCGAAAATCGAATTTTTGGACTTTCTTGATGTGCGATATATGCTCCGAGAGGTTTCGAACACCATTTTAAGCATATTTTCGACCTCATGTTTTGCGGAGTGGAAATATTTTGTGGCGAACAATTGCGAAATGATGGAGAGTACAAAAGGGGAACGAGCTTGAACAAGATCGACTTTTGATCGGAGATAATTTTCGCTTGTTTTCGGTATTCAATTTGTCAAACCGAATTTACGATGGAAATTAACGAAAAAACGTGCAAGAAAATGCGGAGGTCAAGTGAGAAGCGAGCTATGGTATGTGCTTAGTTTTCATATCTGCAATGGTCCAAAAAGGTTTTATAAGCATTTTAGACAAAAATCATATTTTGTTAATATTTTGTTCAAAACAAACGTCTATGGTGGTCCAGAAAAGTACATTTTGACCATTTTTGTATGTTTCTCAATTTTGCAGATTTATAATCAGACAACTTTAAATTTAACTTTAATTTAAACTGTAATTTAAAACAGCTTTGTTTGGATTTTTGCGAAAAATTAAGACACATGAAAATCCACAAATCTTTCATATCAAATAGCGCCGGATCAGCATCATTTCATGATTAAGATCAGCATATTCATGGCCCATAGCAATTAATAATTTGAACTTTATTGCAAATAAAAACCGAAGCGATATCAACACCAATCAATTAAACTTAAAACAATACCAGTCAATGCGATATTGAGAATTACAACAATACACAGGTTTACAAATTCGATACCCAAAGGCAAAATACGTGTTTTTGAAGCATTTCGCCCACGTCAAAATCCTTTGAGACCCAAAAGAGCGAGAAATTTTAAATACTATAATTAAATGAAAGAGGCTTAAACAAGAGAATAGAAAATTACAAATAAAGTAGTGTATATGTGCTTGTTTTTATTTTTTGTTCTTATCCTTAGGATTATCGCCCCTCTTATCGCATCGCTGAAAACCCGGCTTGCAGCATTCTCGGCATCTGCCACATTTCTTGCAAAATTTCATGGCAGGCCTAAAGACGACTATTGTTCATATCATATAATTTATAAGACATCATTTATTGAGACTCAAGAATTTGGCTTTTAGGCAAAATTTGGTGTTCTAGAGAATAATAATTTTGATAATAACTATAAAGCGGGTTCGAAAAAACTGTCATATTTCCAAATCGTCGAATAAATACAATCGTGGAGGGACGATAGGGTCGTCTGGAAATTTTTTGGGGATCCCTAGAGGGGTCCCCTAGCCACACATTGGTGATAGTAGGATTCCCTCGAGGGTCTATTTTACCCCAATTCAAAAGTGTGCCAAATTTGCGCGGCAATTTGAAATGTGACAATTTTTCAAATCCCATTTATATGTTTAGTGTTAATAATTGACTCCTTTACGATTTTTAAAAACACTTTAAACTTGCTCCAAAATCAGAATAAATTAAATTTAAATATAGTAAGAAATCATCGAAAATTTTTACAGCGTGCAGTCGTAACACGTCTTTCTGTTATCTCCTCGCTGACTAAAATTCATAGTCGCTTCAGCCAGCTCTCCAGCCACTCTTCCAGCCTCATTATTGCAACGACTTGCAGCTATTCCGGCTCCAACAACCACCGCTGTTCCAAAAACACCCTTCCAGAAGGCAGCCCAACCTGCGGCGATAGGTATAAAGGCCATTCTCCTAAAATAAAACTCCAGTAAATTTTCAGTTAATTATTAAGAAATGATTATTCAATTAGATTCTGAGTCTGCCGATTTTTCAGTTGAAAATTCGCTGCTTCAAAATTATGAAATTTTTCGGATTTGCTAATACTTTGGAAATTTGTGATAATACATCCTGGATCTTATGTTTACCACCATTTTTTCAGGTGACAAATTCCGGAACGGTCCCTCTCCAAACCATTATATCACCCTTAATAAGACCCTTAGAAGTGTCAGACAAGGAAATTTTATACACTGCTGTCGCGCGGCTCCCTGCGATTGACCCCCGTCGTTTGACCCCCGTCGATTGACCCCCGTCGTTTGACCCCCTGGTACGTTTGACCCCCGTCGTTTGACCCCCGTCGATTGACCCCCGTCGTTTGACCCCCAAATCTCAAATTTCACTCTAGAAAGCCCTAAAGGCCAGAAATTCAAAATTTTGGTCTGTTTAGGCTTGGGGCTTAGGCTGCTGATACAGACTCCCGAACTTAGGCTTAGGCTGCTGTACAGACTCAACCAAACTTAGGCTTGGGGCTTAGGCTGCTGGGCAGGCGGGGGAAGGACTTAGTCTTAGGCTTGGGGCTTAGGCTGCTGTGCAGGCTTAGGCTTTTTAGCAGGCTGAAATTTGAGATTTGGGGGTCAAACGTGAAATTTGAGATTTGGGGGTCAAACGACGGGGGTCAATCGACGGGGGTCAAACGACGGGGGTCAAACGTACCAGGGGGTCAATCGACGGGGGTCAAACGACGGGGGTCAAACGTAGTAGACCGCTGTCGCGGACCGCGCGACTCTTTCCCATTAGATTCATAAATTCTTTCGTTCATTATATTTAAGTTTAATTACTTACCACAATTCTTATATACCTTTCCAATTTGACCTTTGTTGTACGTTTTATTTCTAGGCTTTTAGCCGCTTCCCAATTTTGCACTAAGAATATTATTTCTGATAGCCTTCCAATTTGACCTTTGTTGTGCCTTATAATCTTTGGGCTTTTAGCCCGCTTCCCAATTTTGTACGAATTTATATATCCTAAAAATTCCCAGACTATTCTTTGTGCAATAATTTGAGGGTGAATATTTGTGACCATTTAAAATCATTCCCATTTCCAATTTCAATAAGACTGCGCTTGGGTCAAAATTACGGGCCCAATTTCTGCAAAACTTTTCCTTTCAAAGAGGCTCTTTTCGCAAATTCTTTACAAATGCCCGGTCTAGAGTTGCCCGCGCTGGACGACAGTTCTAAATGTGAGGACGGGTCACCGGAGCTCTATATAAGACCAACATCGACTTCCACCAAAACCTTTTCCTCTACGACTTCGACGACGTCTCGGCTCTTGATTTCCATTCCCTGAAATCTTATTGGCCGCTTTGAGCACCCCCTGACTCATTGCGGATTCTCATTCCCGAGAAACGTTCACTTCTACGCACGACTATAGTCAAAAAATCTCCAAATACATTGAGCAAAACCTGAGTCTCTGTAAAGCCTCCTGAAAGTTAAAAGTGTCCCGAATTAACTTTACTCGAGGTTTCCCCTATAACCTCTTCCTGTTTTTGGATTAAAGCGCGTGTCTTTGAATTATCTCTCATTTTCCCATTTTTGTTGGTCAAAATCAGTCTTCCCTTTTTGTAATTTGGCACTATTATTCCCGATTTTAAGTGTTTGTTTCTTGCAAATACAGAGCCTATTACAGTTTCTTGTACTTTCTTTTTAAGAAGGCCTTTTATAAAACACTAGGGGTGAGGCAGCCTCCCTCAATTCTGTAAGCACAAAACACCCAAATCTTCTTCCAATCAGACTTTAAAGTCTGACCATCTTTAACTCCTCGCAGTTCTGTAAAGTTCTGCATTTATTCTGACTTTTATTGCAATTCCTATTTGAGCCTTCGTTAGTATCTTTGCTAAGTTCCTTTAGGGGTAATAATCGGGATTTCTGTCAGTCAGATTCCCGTAATATTTGTTGTTTATTTCCCAAAAGGTTTAAAAGGGCTATCGGACTATTTCTCCGACAGCTATTGATTTTTTCCCATTGTTTGCGATTCCAAAAGACTTCCCTCCGTTCTTTGGACTTCTGCTTTGTAAGTTTGTTTCAGGTTTTCTTTAGGGTTCATATTCCCCTTGAACCCGCCATCGTATCGTGGGCCATACCCCGGCTCGCGACAACTGCTATACAGGGGACAGTCAGGGCTTTCCAGAAGAACATTTAAAATTGGTACCAGCTTACAAATATTTCATTTAAAATTGGTCCGCAAATTGACAAAATTTCAAATTTGGTGCATTTTCAGGTATTGTGGATGTGTTTCTAGAAAATTCTAGAATGTTTGCCTTGCAAAAGTTTTAACTTGAACTGCAAGAAATGAAAATGTGATCATCTTGCATCTTAAATTTGATCACCGAGGTACGACCCCGTGAATATGTGCAAAAACAGAAAAAAATTTCGGCCATTTTCCAATAATTTTATCTTTAAGCAATACCTTACCTGACAAATCGAATGACGAGAGTCGAATGAGAATAAAATCGAGAGTAGAAGAAAATGTGATCGCTGAAATTGTAAATATTTATAAAAAATTTAGAATCTCGTTATAAGTAAATTATCGCGATAGAACACGAAACGATAAACAATGCAGTTGAATGCCAATAGAGAACACCGTCATTGCCGGGCGACCAAATCTATTGCGGAAACGGAATTGTTTGGAAATAATTACAACAATCTGAGTTCCGGAAAGCCATAAAGTTAAATTCAATTGTCACTTTCAGGACGGAAATGATTTTTTTCTGATCGAGAATCTTAAAGGTTTTCAAGAAGTTTTCCAGGAAGCTGTAATAGAAGAATAGAACCATTCTCGAACACTTCGGAGCTAATTTTTCGAACATTTCGACGCCACTGACCACATCTCCTGGTTTAATATCAAATTCGGAAAACAGGGAAAGATATAACTGAATTAGCCATGAGACGATAGGCCATAAATACACTGACGGAAAGGGGCGTTGCCGATCGGCTGCCTTTCACAGAGGGGTGTCAGAGGTGAGCGGTACGGAAAAGTGAAAACGAGGAAATGAGAGTGCCAGAGTAAGAAAGGAGAGATGTTTACACCTTTGGACGCCTCTTTCCTTATTTTCCGCATTTGATATTAAACCAGGAGATGCGGAGATACGGAGATGCGGAGATTTGGTCTGACCACATCGAACAGGTCGAAAATCGAATTTTTGGACTTTCTTGATGTGCGATATATGCTCCGAGAGGTTTCGAACACCATTTTAAGCATATTTTCGACCTCATGTTTTGCGGAGTGGAAATATTTTGTGGCGAACAATTGCGAAATGATGGAGAGTACAAAAGGGGAACGAGCTTGAACAAGATCGACTTTTGATCGGAGATAATTTTCGCTTGTTTTCGGTATTCAATTTGTCAAACCGAATTTACGATGGAAATTAACGAAAAAACGTGCAAGAAAATGCGGAGGTCAAGTGAGAAGCGAGCTATGGTATGTGCTTAGTTTTCACACAGATTATAAGCCGAATAACCAGGTGGACCTGACATGTAGCATAGTCTGGAAAGTCGTGATCTTCTCAGCAACATCACTTTTAACATTATACGTTTGAACAATCTTTATTAGAAATGTTTAATTTTTAAAAAATTGTAACATATAAATTGCGAATACAAAGTTCAGAGCATAATTCAAATTAGCAAACTTGCAACCTTATAGAAATGTATATTGCTGGTACTGTGTTCTTGTGTTCCTCTTGAGTATTTTCGGTTTCTTCCTTTCGGGCTCCATTATTTGCTCCATCACTTCTATCTCGCCTTCTTCATGATCTTGAGGCGGAATTTGCTCAAGTTGTGATTTCTGTTGCATCCGTTCAGATTGTTGCTTTTGAACGAGCATCTGCTGATGCAGAATCAATTGCTGTCTTTGCAGCAGCGATTGTTTATTGCTCCAGTATTGCTGCTCCTGTGTAGCTTTTCGAATGCGCTGTCGGTGCTTTTCTTCTCTGTATAACCGACGTAGTCTCTCATCTTCAGTCTCAGCTAAAATAAAAATATATCCTTTATTTTCGAAAACATTTAAAAAACGTGATGATATATAAAATATGTCCACGAATTATCTTTTCAAATTTTCCATAATTCAGTGGTTTCTATTAGTTCAAAAATATGTTATAATCGCACTTTTCCATGACCACTTTCTTAGCTAAATTTTAACCACTGGAAACAGTCTGAAAGTTCCGGAATTTAGTGGAAGGAGTCACTGAGGTTGATATTTGAAAACTTTCAATGACGCTAGTTTATAGAAGTGGCAAAATCCGCATTTTAGACACTAACGGATTATTTTTTAAACATCATTCAAGTTTTAAAATATTAAACCATGGTTTAGTAAAAGTGCACTCATGGTTCTATATATTTAGTCATAAAATTTTTGGACTTGGAAATTTTTATTTTTAGAATAAAACACCTACCACTTTCGAGATTAGGCATGTTCAAATTTGGCATAGATCTGACGTCGCTTTCGCGAGATTGAAGAAGGTATATGTGCGGGTCCACAGATGCAGATTTGGACATTAAGTGTTTTTGTTGCTCTGCTCTCCTAAGAAGTTGTCTTCGTTTGTCTTCTCTATAGATCCTGCGTCTTGTCTCGTCGTCTGTCCCGCCTGTAAATGAAAGCAGTCTTATTGTAGGGAATTAAAAATCGGCTTCTTTGCGAAAAGTCGCGACTAAAAAGTTTACAGACTAAAGTCAACAACCTTTAAACGCAATTTCTATTAAATTATTGAAAGTAAAATCTACTTAATCTCTGGATATTCCCTCCTACTACGACAACTCATTTTTCGGAGGGAAGCTTATATAGGCAACTAGGAATTTCTGGATTGCAAGTATAATGTGTACTTGAGACCTTACTGATCAGTTATTACAAAACTTAAGCTCACGCTAAAGATTAATTATTCAGTTACAAATTATTTTACGAAAAAGGCTTATGAAAGCAAATGTGCCAAAATAGGTAAATTTATGGCAGGAAAAATACCTTAAGCAAAGTGGAAAATGTTTTCCTTGTTAGCAAATAAATAAAAATTTAAGATAATACAAAAAATTCAGAAAACTTTTGATCAGTATAATTAATACCTATTTGTGCATTTGACATAAGTAACGAGCTGGATCCAGAAGATTCTCCATTCTGGCTAGACGGTTGAGGAGCAACAGGTCGATTTGAGGCTTTTGTTTCCTGAAGCGTCTTCTGTTGCAATTTTCTAGCTCGTTGGCGTCGTTTATCCTCCCTGTATATTCTTCGCCTTCTCTCGTCATCAGATTCACCTGTAATAAATATTTTAATGTATAATCAGAAATCCTAACAGAAACGACAAATTTTGATTGCAATTCTTAAATTTCTTGAACCTCTAAGTCAGCTTATGCTCAAGCCTAAGTTTTAACACGGCTCTTAAGCGCAAACTTAAGTGACTAAAGTTAAAAAGAGGATCAATCTTGAATGATATAAAATCAAAGCTGGGCGGGACGCCTATAGCAATCCTCAAAATAGCATATGGAAATTTCGCCGATTAAAGGCATATTGCACATTGATTCATCCAAGGAAAAGAAGTGAGTGAAGTGCTTGAAGCTGAGAGAGCGAAATCGTTGGGTGCCTATGGGGTTCCATAGGCAGCTGAACTTGGCATAAAACAACGCGTAAGAGAGATGTTCTCTGACGTTATAGACTCTGCAGTTTTAATGATGCTAAAAACTGACAGCGGACCACGCAAAATCAGCAAGAAAGACCTCAAGGCGGCCATTCAATTTATCAATCTTGTTCTCTTCACATTGATTCAGTTCTTCCTTTGTCTATAAGAGAATATAAAGAACAAAATCGCTTTCACAAAAATTATTTCGACGAAATGCTTCCCATAAAATTTATAATTTTCCATTTTCTGATTTTATACTCTATTATATTTTCTGCTCCAATCAACTCAATGCAACAACCATCGCAATCGCTACAACCATTGCACCCGAACTCCCAAAGCACCCGGAAGACCCAGTGGATGCGGAAGACGCAGTGGATCCGAAAGACCCAGAGGATCTGGAAGTCCCAGGGCAACCAGAATCAAGAATGTAATGTTTCATAAGTTTGATTTCTTGCATACGAAATAAAATTTCATACTTCAATCTCGAACTGAATAATAATTTCCAGGCAAGAGCAGGATCTTCGATAGAAATTCCAATATAGACTATTTTCCAGCCGAGCTGATGCTCAATGACATTATCCTAGGTTTAGCTTTAGCAATGATATGATACTGTCAGTGTCATGTGAGTATCTCAGTGCTAATATTCAAATTTATGACGAATCCTAATTGTTCATGACAAGTTTGAACTTTGAGACGTATTTTGACCAAAGTGACGGCTTATTATCCAAAACTCGGTTTTACACTATACATATATTATGTATTCATCCAAAATTCACCTGGCCGCGCTTCAGGAGACGGTGCACCTCGCTTTTTTCTGATACGTGGTGACTGGGCCTCTAAAGTTGGAACCAAAGAAGGATCGATCACATCTAAAACACCATAGAATAAAAAGGAATGCAAAGTTTGATTTGTTCTCTTGATTTGATACCTGTCGTTCTCGGAGCACTGTTGTCCACGTGTTTATTTTGAACATCCGCAGTGTTGGATAGCAGAGACAAAGGCTAAAATAAGCGAAGTAATTGCAAAATTGATTATTGTAGATGACTCCTTAAATTTTTATGATCAAATCAGCAAATGAAACAGAGCTGCTGGTAAATATGCTGAGAAGAACTAATGGTATTGCTTCAAGACATTGTTATTTTCCTTTTTAATGTCTTTTACTGATATATTTCTCAGGTAACAAATTAGTATAAAACATAAAACATCTTATTCGGCAAAGCTAAACTACATGTATAATTAGTGATCCAGAAACATTCTGGATCCAGGTGCCTAAGAAAGGGTGTAAAAAGCCCACCCTCAGCCCAGGCCCTGCAAGCCCAGCAAAGAGGTTCTGACCACAAAAGCAAAAAACTCATATACGATGCAGAGTCAACCCGGAACGAGAACGATGAGGAGATGGTCGCGCCCATCAAATCGAACCGGCGACTACAGTAAAAACGGAAGAAATGAATGGAGAGATAGAAAGAAGAATTAAGGCCGCTTGGTACGCGTACAGCAACACAAATGAAGTGCTCAAAAAGCTCAAAGACACGAAACTAAGGGCCAACATATTCAACACAACGATCCTCGCTGCAATGCTATACGGATGCGAAACTTGGAGCCTCACCAAAACACAAGAACATCGTCTCAGAACAACACAGAGAGCAATGGAACGACGAATCCTCGGAATATCGCTACGAGATAAAATAACAAGCATTTCAATCCGCCAGCAGACAAAATTCCAAGATGCTATAGAAGAAGCGACGAAGCGAAAACTCCGCTGGGCAGGACATATTGCAAGACGCGAGGACAACCGTTGGACCAAAATTGCCACCGCATGGGAACCAAAAGCCAAAGCACCAAAGAACTGGGGCCAGCCTATAAGCTGGAAGCAACAAATCAATGAAATAGCAGGAAAAGAATGGATGGAAACCGCGCAAGATCGAGAAAAATGGAGAAGCATCGTAAATGGGCAACCTCCGCATCAGAAACTCGCTACCCGAGCAAGTGGATGATTGATCACGGAGAACAAGTAACAAGAAACATTCTAGATTCGGAAAGCTTTCTCGTGTAATTTTGAATAGAAATCTGAAAATTTAAGAGGCCGTCTAGTCGTCTCTAAATTTTTAATGCTTATTACCGTGAAGGCAGGAAGTCTCATGAGAAAGTCCACTGTTATTCGAGACCCTGCTACTAGGCCATCATCTGCGAGTGTCATTGCGTCGTCATTCAAAAGAAGAGAGGCTGAAATTGAAATTTATTTTAGATGTCTGACCATTGTTTCGGAGTTTCCAAGTTTTATCAATTTTGTGTGTAAACTCGAATTTTAAGCGTTTTTGCTTTCGTTTAAATAAGTTTAGCGAAAATGCTACGTGCAAGCCAATTTTTTTTGAGACAAAATAATAAAGATATAGATTCCTAAATTGTATGAAAATTTGGTGCCAAGGTAGAGTATTTTACACGCTTTAGAGATTATTAGATATTATTATTATAGCTACGATAAAATAGCGCGCAATAGCCATAACTCAGCTCAAGCCTAAACTTAAAATTCGAAGAATGGCTCAAAATCTATCAAAATAGTAGTTGTTCGCTTTAGATATCTATGAAATAAATTGTTCGCCCACGATAAACCAAGGCGCATAAACTTAAGACGGAGTTGCTACCCAAAACCTGTCTTCAGTTTGAGCTATTTGGATCTTAAATCCAAGGCTTGAGCTGAGTCATTTAACGAGCAATTTTCTGAATACCAATCAAATGTCGATTAAATTGTTTTTTAATTACATAAGTGAACCTCAACAATACTTACATCCTTCACGCTTTAGTTGCAAATATTTCTTGTGAACGCCGACTTGATTCGCCACAGCCGACCATAACTGTCCAATCTGAAAGTGTTACTTATTATTATAACGATTATAAAGCAAATGTGAAGATACTGTTGAATCCGATTTGACTTCACATTGCGCGCTTTTGTCTTCAAGCCAACCAGGGATTATTGTAATAAAGTAAGGACGTTGCGCATCGTCTAAAAATAACTACCAGAATATAAGTGATTTCAAAATTACCTATCAGATACATTAGCACCAGCTTAGCTTCTTTTTATGTTAAAAAGTATAGTTATGATACTGAGTAGCTATAAAACAGATAATTTAAAGCCCAGACGAGCTATTACATAACCCTTGCTCTGAATCATCAAATACGAGCAGATACTTTTTTATACGTATATCTAAGTATAATACGTTAACACAAAGTTTAAAGTTTCTAACCTGTTAATCCACCGGATGACTCGGCACTATTGCTAGAGGCATAGCTTGAGCGATTTCTTTGTAAATTGTAGGTTTGGACTTCAGTGTTCACTGAACCGCTTTTGATTTGGAGCTGAGACTGATTTTGATCATGCTTTGCCGCATTTCGCGTATCTTCGAAAAGGTCATCGATTTCACTGATTTCTTCCTTGACTTGCCCGGTCGAAAATAGCGGTGAATTTTTATGATCCGACGCACGTGATACCTAAATATACCGTTTTGTAGTTCTTAAAATATTGAACAAATAAAAACCTATGGGTTGATTACCACCGCAAAATTGGGTTTTGAGTAAACTGCTAAGTTCGTGTCAAACGGTTGATGTTTTAGAGTGATATTTTGAGAGCAAAATGAGAAAATCTTGAAATGTCGTAATGAGAAAATCCTAATCACAATAATTTATCTACTTTTATTGCTGAAAAGTTTTCATAGCGTACAACTTTCAGTAATCCAGTAACTGTAAAAAATTGAATGAAATAAATTTAATTTAAAATGAACGTGAAAGTAAATTTTTCACTCTAAAAATCATTCAATTACCGTTACGTCGCCATTTTTCTTCGTTTCCAAAGAATCGGTGCTTTCCATCGGCTCTGATTTGACCAAGACGTCAACCGACTCTCCGCTTTCTGATTTTGGCGCATTTGAGCTTTCCTAAAATCATATTGTGAAATTAAGTTATATCAACAACGCAGTTGTGTAAAATGAAGACTCGAAACATGTTATGCATTCTTTAATCGAGCTACCTGTTCTAATTCCCACCAAATATTTATTTCGATTCGCTCAGAAAATCAGCCCATCAAGAAAAATTTCCGAACATAAAGATAGAATTTTGTTTAATTTCCGAGAATTCCCTTATTTTGCTTACTTTCCGGGAATATTTTTAAAAAAGTTGTCCAAAAAGCCATAGCTAATTTAACTAAAATAAGTCAATTTCATAAAATGTTAATTTTCACACAACTTCTGTGTTAACAAATGCCTTATTTTAGTTTCAAGATAGAAAATTTCAAACCCAAAAGACAAAATGTAAAGTTTAAAGTAAAACTTGCCGCTTTGTCCAGTATTTTATTCAAAATATCCATGGAATCGTCCGAAACGGCACTTTTAAATAAAAGAACGCTCCGTTAGTTCGAAAGGAAACATCGATTGGTTGCCATTGAGCAAATATCTTGTCTAGACGAGTCCTCTTGCCATAATGCCAATTCGCGCCAATTTGAGCCACAAATTCCTTTTCAAAAGAGAACGCCGACGCGCTCAATTCACAGGCAAAGAGAAAGGCACAGGGAACATCGATCAATATTTTATTGTTCCTATAAAATCTTGTACAGAATAACGGATCGCAGAATTATTTAGGGAAATTGGGAATAAAACTTTTAAATAAAAAAGATTAGTGAACCTTTTTTCGCGTGCATGTTAAAAAGTTTGATGAAGCTTTGATCGTATGAAATCTGGTAATAAGAAAGTTCTGCATTTTGAGAGACAGTTAGTAGTAATAGAAATACAGGTAATGGTATCTCAGGTATGGTTCTATGATATCTTGTTCTCGGCCCATTTCGTGTCACTTAACTGTCAATATATTGACTAAATGGTCTGAAATCGCATTCTAGAAGCTAACCTACAACCTTAATCCATTCAGGTGACATATAGACAACTAATAACCAGACACAGCATTTTAGAGCTTATCGGTCTATAGCCAAGGACCAATTCTTGCTCGTTTTTTAAAGAACGAGCTAAATTTTGCATTTGCCTTCTTCTCTGGCTTTTGCCATTTTATGGGGTTAGAGAATAAAATTGTAGCGCGATGCAGTTAAATTTTTACTGCAGATCATGAGAAGCTGATCCTGAAAAAAGGTTTCTCAAAAGATCTGGCAACTGTGTCTGATAGTTCAAGCCTCGTAAGAACACGTTTTCAAGCGTCCTGTTTGCTTTATTAGCATTTCCTTCTATTAATGAATCGATTTTGCAGATTAATGCTTTAAAACCTTCGTCCGTTTCAGGATTTGGCTCGTTTAGTTTTCAACATATTCCATTCACATTTTGTTTAATGTTGGGAGCCCATCAGAACATCCAATCATTCGATTTGTTTCGTTTGCAAATTGCCTTTTGAATGAGACACGACCCGTTCCTTCCAGAAATGACACTTTCGTTGCGGGACGAAATTTGTTATGAAATCAAGGGCACGGCTTTGCTTTTCTATTGTGCGCTCTCTTCTGTCTCGTTCACTTTTGCTTTATAAAACGTCGACTCTTTTCCTATAATTTCGTTTCTGAGCTTTCCCATTTGGGAATTTTGTGCCGAACGATTTTGCATATTCAAAATTTTGGATATAACGTTGATTGTGTTCAAAATGTATAATTTGCCTGAAAATATAATTTCGTTTCGAAATTTTAATCCGAGGCCTAACGCAATTCCGACTTTTAGATTCCACTATACACTCACTCCAAATCTAACCGTCAAGTCTTTATTATTTTTATTCAGCTCAGTATGAATGGTTAATAATGACTGAAATTGAGCAATGCTTTGGCATCGCTATAACTGTCATCACTAAATTGTGGAATTTCGCAGAAGAATCTTAAATTAATCCAATCTTGGCTAAACTTTCTTTCTTTTTCAGATCTCATTCGAGGCCGCGCGAGAAATGCCCAAGTACTACTGCGATTATTGCGACGCGTTCCTGACTCACGACTCGCCGTCTGTCCGCAAAACGCACAATGGAGGCCGAAAGCACAAAGAGAATGTCCGTTCGTACTACGAATCGTGGATGGCAGAACAAGCTCAAAAGTTGGTCGACGCCACCGCTCGAGCCTTCCAACAGCAGAGGATGATGCATGCCACGGCTGCGCTTGGAGTGCTGCAAGCCGTCCCACCAGGTATGGCGTGAACTTTGTGTTTTATAGGATTGTACTTGGCTTGTATAGGTGTAGGCTAATATAAGTTTACATGCCTAAAGGGGCGGTCACAATAGCGAAATTACGAATGAAAATGATTTCGCTATTGTGATCGCCCCATAAGATGTTTAAAATTTTGAGGATCTATTAGGATTGTTAATAATTGAGTAAAGGGCCGGAAGGACAGTGAAACTTTCAATTGGACTCAAATCTACACGGTAGCATTGAAAAATTATATGAACTGTAATCTATTTTGGAGGTAAAGGCTCTAACTCATTAAATTTGATATCCTTGGTTCACATAACTGTTAAAATTTTCTTCTGCATTCAAGTCAGAGGATACAATAATCCAAACAATGTCTTTTTATTTCCCCCTAAATCTCATTATTTTAATATTAAATACAGTCAATACATTCCAACTAGACAAAATGATAATACTATAGGAAATTATAACACCAAGCTTATCTTTTTCTATGGATTAACTCGAATCCAATTGGATTTCAAATGAAACTGCAGTTGTTTTGTCTTCACTGCTCCAATGGAAATATAATGCTAATTGAAATGAGTCTGTTTCATTGACTTTACTCTGTTATTGACAATACTGCGTTCTGAGTGTTGCTAGGAAATAAAAATTGACATGTAGCATTATCTTTTGGCGTGACCTACGCACTTAAATCAGGTTTAGCAATACTTTTATTATTTTTTGGTTATAAATCTGCCAAAGTTTAATCTTATAGTTTGAGTAAAAATTTATTTGGCCCTAATTCTGCATAGATCTTCCGTAAGCTTAGAAGTAAGCAATCCAAATAATTTTTGAGAGCTAAACCATTGCTAATCGCTAGCTCAAGCTATTCAAATTTATGTTAGCCTTAAGAGTAAGCATGCTGAGCTCAAACTTAGGATTGTGCCAGTGAATCATATATTAAAATAAGCTATCATATTAATGCACATTTAAAGAAGTTTGTACTGAATTGATGTAATAAATTGTTGACGTAATTTTTGCATGCTTAGGCACAATTTTTCTAATATTATTGTGGTTTCATACAAAATTAACGGCAGATAATAATGTAAATATAATATTTAAACTTCAGGTGGGCTGATCCCGCCTCGAGGTGCAATGATCCCTCCGCCTGGCGCCCGTCCTCCGATGCCGTTCCCGTATCCAACAATGCCGATGATGCCAAACCCAGGAATGCCGATGCGCCCCGGAATGCCAATGATGCCGCCTTATATGCCTCCAGGTGGAATTGTTCCTCGAACCACAGCGTGAACCTCATAAATTCGAAGAAGAAATTACCATCGGTAAAGAATTCTGATAATTGTTTAACTATCATAAATATTATTTGAGAAGTTTCATTTGGTCCAACCACACTTACCAATTGTTTATGTTGTATAAGGTTACATGGTTTTACGTTTTTCATTGTTTCTATATTTACTGTGTCAATAAAGTTCACATTGATATTAGTTAGTACATTAATTGTTGAGCAAAAATGTGACACAACATTGACATTTTCACATCGATGATGTTCATGACCCCACCTGAAAAATTTTTTTCGGGGTAAACTAATCTTAGAAACGGTTTTTAAGTTCTTCAAATCCACAACAGAGCTGACTTGTGCAAAAATAGCTTGAGAGGTAACTCTGTGGATTCTTCACAAACTAATCATTGATTAACTATATTCAATGGAGTCATAAACTTTCGCCAATAAGAAATGCCAATTTAGGCTATTCCAAATATTTCCGAAATAATTTCGATGTAATTAAACTTTGGAATGTTTTAGTAATTTTTCCGACGCAATTAACAGCGAGTAGCTGTTTTATTGATTGCATCTGTTCTTAGCTTGTTCTTAGAGAAAATTTATTTAACATAAATCCAACACTGAAAACAAAGATAACAAAACAGAGGGTATATGTCGGTAAACATTAGATTTCGCAGATGCGCGTCAATTATTCAAAGCTGAGTCTTTCTGAATTCAGTTTTCGATTTTTTCTATCTCTGCTCACAGATATTCAATTTTCAGTTGGTTGTAAAAATAAAACCGAAGTCTTGGGTTCAGTAAGTCTCAACCCTGAATTTTACACGCATTATTGATCTTCAACTTCATAGAGAAAACGCGTGCCGGCCGTCAGTTTTCGGTTGTATGATGCGGACTGTATAAAGATGACATAATCAAAATTGGACGGCGAAATTTTTGCGTCGGCGTCTTTTGGCAGTTTGAGGAGAGTCCTAAAAGACTTTGTTACCACCGCATAACATCATTTGACATTAGCATAAAAACTAGTGGTAACGTTCAAAATAGTTTTTTTTTTGTAAAATTCAGTGCTTTTCTGCAAAACGGAGATTTTTTGAATAAAAATCTTTTAGAAATTAATATAAAAACTTTTTACAATGTAAAAATCTTTTACGATACATCTACATCCACTATATAGTAATCTCTAAATATTTCGGTACTTATGTATAATATTTTCAGTATGAATTCGAGAGTACAAAAGTACCATTTTTTGACAGGAAAGTAAAAAAATTAACGAAATCCGCTATTCTGGCACCTTCATGCCTAACTTTAGTCGAAAGCGCCCGCTTTGGCCCATGTTTCACCTCTAACCCTTAAGTGTCTCACGCTATCTGGAACTTGTTCTAAGCAAGGCTTGACTTTTAAAATTCACATACCGCGCATACGCGCCTTCATACATATCTCCGGTGTCCTTCTCCATAAGGATAATCTCCTTGTATTTTTGAACGGTTTCCGGCTTTGTAAACTCATAAAATCCGCGACCCTTCTGGAATCGGACGCCTTGTGCTTCCACAAAATCTTTGATAGAGACATCTCTGTCGCCCACATCCAGAACCTGGAACCTGCCAGGTGTGACTGCGTTCATATCTCCTGGAGGGAGGGTGGTGTTCGCTGGACGTCCCAGCATGCGGTCAAACATTGTGCGAACGCTTCGAGTGTAACGGCCCGGCAGCGCTTGAATCTCTTTCTCGTACAATTCAAGATGGCCAGGTTGGGCTTCTCGGTAGCATACGGCCATTACCAGATCCACGACTGAGTTGAATTGGTCCAATGGCATATGCTAAAGTCTTGGTTTCGTTCAGAAATCGTTTTAGAAAATGTGATTTCCGCAATTTTAAAGGAATGTATGTGCCAACCGATACAATTGAATCCGATTTTGTCTTGCTTTCAGACATCATCAGTCTAGTGCACCCAAAATCAGTTCAGCCTAAACGAAACTATTCATTTTCCTAACAAAATTCAGCATTGGCCAGGCTAAAGTGGGTGGTTCAGGTAAGGAGAAACGTAACTCAAATTTGTACCACAATTTTGGTATTTTGTAAATTCAATCAAATGTACGCAGAGGAATTTTTGGCTAAGGGAAACGGTCGGAATGCCCATGTTCATATAGGGATTTTAAAAAATTTGAAAAAGGGCATCTAGGTATTTTCCATGAACAAATAAAATTTAACATACTTTTGTAAAAATTTTAGACTAAAACAATTTTTTGCAAAGCCTAGATTTTCAGGTAAAAAATAACTTCAAAAGATTTGTATGCGTAGAATTCAATAGCACTGCATAGCATTTTTGTCTATTTTTATATGCCAATTGGTCACATTTTGGCAAAGAGTGACATTTTTGTACAAAGTGACACTTAAAGATGAATCCCGAATTAAGCACTTAAATTTGTGATATGCCAACTCACCACTCCTCCGGTCACTCTCGCACATTCCGCATAAAACTCTCCGGCATGGCGTCGATTGAGCGCCTGTACTCCGTGCACAACAACTCCCATATTTTTCAGCTTCTGGAGTTCCTCTCTCCAATCAAGACTTCGCGGGTTGTCGTTTTTCTCGTGCGGAACTTCGTCTCCAATCATAACCAATACGTGGGTCCTGAAACAGGTCCAAGTGAAAATTAGGGAAGAAAATTTGAATATTGGAGACATTTTAAATTCCGATTTTCAAATTGTTTTTAGATCAAACAAATTTATGAAACTTTTTTTTATGAAATAAATCAACCCCGGGGTAAATTATAGAGTGTACGGTATGGCCCTTATTCACCAAAAATTCCAAAATGGCCAACAAAACATACCATCCATCAAGCCAAGCAAATTGTTGCGCTTCATGCAAAACAGTTTCGTAAGCCTCGGGCGAGGTGTACCCGGGATTTGTCCCGACGCTATTCACAAAATCGGTGATCAGCTCGATGTTGGTGGTCATTGGCAAATGCTTTGTCAAATACGCCGTGTCGTAGTCGCCGTGAGCGGTCAGGCCAATTCTCAAATGCTCCTTGCCTATCTCCCGGAATAGACGCTCGCAACATTCATTGATCTTCCGGCGAACCTAAAATGTCTTCGGGTAAAATGCCGTTATAAATAAATTGAAGTAAAATATTCGTCATTTTTTTAGCTGAAAGAGAAAATTTCTAGAGCCTTAAAGTTTTTTAATAGAGCTGATCATTGAAGCTCTATTCTTTTGACCAAAGTGCTCTATTCTTAGATAAATTTCTGACTTTGGGATTAACTAAAGCCACGTGCTATGTCCTGAGAACTAATCCAGAAAGCGATGAAGACAATTTTATAATTCGAGATATCATATGAGAAAGTTTTATTATGTGAAATAAGCTTTTGCGATGATTTTTACCATGCATATGGGCTTAAGCGGCAAAAGTGTTTAAATGCCTTAATAGTTCATGGAACGTCTTAAACTTATCGACAACCAATGCAAGTTGAAAATGGTTTAAGAAGACCATTTCTAACGTTTTTATTCGAAACACTCACCTGAGTCAGGCACGGAAACATGGAAAAAGTGGTGTCGAAACTGAAAACCACTTCCGCTTTTCGTTGTGTTAAATTCAGCACTGGAGCTGCAATCGCAACATTGTTTTGAGGTATAACTGGTTCGGGAGCATTTGCAGCTTTTCCGGCATTCTTGACTTGCTTCTTGGCTGCACTTGCAGCTGCAGGCACGGCCTTTCTCTTTGCGGTTTTTCTCGGCATTTTATAACGGTTTTAATATTCGTTGCCTAGAAAATTGTTCCGGAAAAATTTATTCGCACTGACTTGGTAGTTTCTCGAAGAAAAATTTGCTACTAAAATGCAACATTTATGAAACATGTGAAACTTTGATCGAATAATTATGAAAATTAAAACGGTCCGGTTGCTGGAGGAAAGGATTATAATGAGGAAAAATCCCCATAAATTATTTGAATAATGGAATTGATATTACAGTGGACATTTTTGGAAACAATTTATGTTTGTTATAGTAATTGTCCTAATAATCATTACAAATTAACCGATTATTATCGGAAACTATACAAAATAGTTATAACTGAAGGGAAGAAAAAATTGTTTCAGGACGTTACATAATGGTCCAAAGGAAATTTCGTGTATGCTTTTTATGAAATGGAAAGGAAACAATTTATACGCGAAAAGAAATGATGTGATAAGAAATTTAAACAGAAAGAAGGTGGAAGGAAAATAAACCGTGAGAATTTCTCAACTGATTATTTGCCAAATGACTCATCACCGAACAAGAGTGCATGTTATTTGTCCAAAGTCATAGAGGAGGCCATCTGTAAAATTTATGGAACGAATATGTGTGGAAATAATGTTTTTAAAACTTTTTATGGCTTAAAAGTTCCATGAAAATGATATACATTTTAAAAAATTATGTTTTTGGAATAATAAAAGTAAAAACAAACCTCCAATTTGCCAGAAAAATCAAAAAATCAAAAACAAAGTGCGCTTTATCCATTTTTTTGCATCGGACAAAACAATAAGAATTGTTATTTCTTAGATTTCTCGTTGCTGTCTAAGTTTCTTTTTGTATTAAAAAAAGAAAGAAAGACACAACACTAACAAATATTTACTCTATGGAAGGGAAAAATTGAGGGATTTGTCGAATTTTGAATATGTGACATTTGCAGGCCCGTATGATACCCCATAACTAGGGGGTTGTAACCCCCTCCTCGAAATTCAGAAGCTAAAAACCATAGGGTCCCCTTATGGTTTTCAAAATTTTCGAGAAATTTTTGAAAAATGCACCCATAAGAATGTGTTTTTTAACTTCTCAACCCCCTCTGAAATCTCAACCCCTCCAGAAATTTTTTTTGGGTACGGACCTGGACATCTGCCGTACATTTTTGGTCGTGCGTGTCAACTTTTTCATACTTTTTTCCAATTTCAAGGAGCTGGTTATTCGAAAACCCTTTCGCTATTTGTCCGATTATACTATCCCCTTAATAATCATTGCTCTAACAAACATACGCGAAAAACAAAAAAGGCTTAGAAAGACCGATGATCGGGATTAAATTTTGGGGTACACACGTGATGCAACGTGATCACCGTTTCCGTTTGCAACAAGGAACAATAATTGAAACAAAATGAACGCTTAAAACTGTGAGCGGTACCGGATTAGGCTGGCAAAGTTCCAGCGTACTCACGTTTTGTGTATTGGACCAATGATAAAAGAGATAATTATAATACAAAATATCGAGATAATTATTCCGGTCCTTCCCCGAAATAGATTACTTTTTAATTATTTGGTCGAAGAGATTACACGGAATAAATGATTTGTTTCGAGATACTTTTTCATTCGTTTATAACTGTTCACATGAAAATGGTTACAAATAAGTGACACAGAATGCTAATAATGAAGACCCTGTATCTGGATCGAAACCGCGGAACCGTAATGTTTTGAGAAGTGCTTTTGGAATCGGTAATTCAGAACAATAACTTTTATGGGACTCCCTCGGAACCGAAACTATGGTACCGTAACTTTTACGGACCCATATTAATACCGGAAAATCGGAACCAAAACGTTTTCGGAAACTATTTTTCAATTAGTATCGGGAAACGGAAATTTTGTTCAGACTATTAAAAGAATTAGAGCCGCAACGCAAAAAAGAAAAAATTGTAGCTGTAATTTTTGAAACAGGAATCCCTGAAAATCTGTACCGTGCAATCACTGCAAACCTCTGACTGTAGCGTCGTTTCTCTAAAATTTTAATTACAACTTCTGTACCAGAATAGAGCGATCTTAAAACATGCCCTAAAAATTTACAAATTTTTACAGTAACAACCTGAAAATCAGAATTTACATGAACTGCTTTTGAAGAAATTGACATTTCTTATAAACTCTAAAATGACATTTGGTAATAATTGTGTATGTTGCAATGCAAATTGTTTGGCATTTTTACAAGAAACAAAATGTGACAAATTTAATTTCTCAAATTTCCAAAAAAGTTGGTGAGCTAACATAATATTCTATTTTTGTCTAACTTTGCTTTAAACAGATTTCAATATGTGTTTATGGTCTGTATTAGAGGTCGGCCGATACCGATATATCGCCGATAATATCGGTATCGGTATCGGTAAAACAGGCCACCGATACCGATATTTTATATCGGTATCGGTTCGAAAATTTTACGAGAAAATCGGAAAATAGTCAGAATTTTCATTGAAATTTTTACCAAACTAGCCATATTTTTTACAAAAATTTCGCCTGCGGCGCTATTTTGGTTAATATTTTGGTCAATATTTTGTGAAATTTTGGCCAAAATTTGCATTTTTCACCATTTCACCAATTGCAGATTTGTGATTAGTGCATCGAAGTAACCCCAAAAACAGTTAGACGCGGAAAATATTTGCGACTAAAAAATGGCCGAAACCGAGACCGAATTTTATAAGAGAAAAAACACACAAACATCAAAAAGCCATTGTTCAAAAATTGTTCCACATTTTCAAAAAATCAATTTTTTCGGAAAACCATGTGGTCCCTATGGTCAAAAAAATCAAATTTTTTCGGATTTATCGGAAAACATGCTTTTAGGGATATTTTGATACGCTGATTCCGAATCTGCAAATGGTTTTGGGCCCAAAAATGGGCATTTTTGGGCCATTTTTGACCAAAAATTGCCATTTTTGAAGAAAATAGCGGTTTTCTCAATTTTCGTTGCGGGACCACCTAAAATCTGACCTCAAATTCGGATTCCCCGCATCAAAAAACCCCTATATAGGTGAAATCGGCAAATTTCCAGATTCTCGATTTTCCGGTTAGAAACCCCGGGCCAACAGAAACAGTAAAAATTGATCAAAATTGCGAAAAAATGAACAAAAACATGACTAAATTCTAAAAAATGAACAAAAACATGAAAAAATAACCAAAAAGTGCAAAAGAATGAACTAAAACCCGAAAAAATGACAAAATAAGGGCAAAAATGCAAATTTTTGACAAATTTGATTCATTTTTGGTAAAATTTGAAAATATCGGTAAAAACCGATACCGATATATCGGTATTGGTATCGGTTCTTCAATTTTCTGAAAATATCGGTTCGACCGATATATCGGTATCGGTAAAATGGTTTGGCCGACCTCTAGTCTGTATTTCTGGTTATAAACGGAGATAAATCATTTTGAATTGGCGCCCTTGCGCCAATTCAATTTAGAAGGGGCTAGATAAAATTTGATTGCTAACCCCTATCTAGAATACGATTTTAGAGGTGGTTATCAATATCAGATTTGAGCTAGCCCCCTTTTAAAGAGGTTTGGCGCAATGCTAGCGCCAATTCTCCAAAGTTGTTTATCTCCGTTTATATTCAGAAATACAGACCATAATTTAAAATGGGATATTTATCTGTATGGGAATGTTTTATTTATAAAACTGTTGTTATAAAAATGTTTTATTTATAAAACTTACTGGAACAATTTGAACATGGATCTTGAAATTCGCGCTTTTAGATAAAGTAATAAACTTTAATATGCGCATTCATCTAAAAAAGGCTAACACTCTTCGCATGGCTCACTTGGAAACCTATTCAATGCGTGCTCTTCTTGTAAAGTCATTCTTAGTGATTTCATATGTTACAATAACCAGTTCTCAGGTGAGTTTCTATTAATGAGAATATTACCGTACTAGCTTCAACGGGCCGGCTGTCGCCGGCCCTCCAAGCTAGTACATATCGATAATTCATACATTAATCATTATAATTCATAAAAAATAAATCATTATTAAA